>CAJNIZ010045282.1:75047-155508 GCA_905231905.1 Symbiodinium pilosum | reverse complement strand
CCTAAACCCTAAACCCTGAACCGTAAAACCTAAAACCGTAAACCGCAAACCCTAAAAGACCGTTTGCCCTCCCCAGGCGGCGCAGGAATTGGGTGCTCTGCAGGCGCAGCTTCAGGAGGCTGGAGATACAGCGGGTACTGGGTTTAGGGTTTGAGGACTTGGGGTTTAGGGTCCAGGGTTTAGAATTTGGAGTTTAGGGTTTAGGGTTTGAGGATTTGGGGGTTAGGGTTATGGGTGTAGGGTTTGGGGTATTTAGGGTTTAGGCTTCAGAGTTTGGTGTAAGAACGAAAAAATAATGTAACATAAGATGGTAATTGCACTCCATAAAGATTTCTGGTAGGTCATGGGTTTCGAGTTGTGGGGTTAAGGGTTTTTTGGGTTCGGGGATTCGGGTTTAGGTTTTAGGGCTTTCGAGCTCCGGGGATGAGGTGGAGCATGGGATCATGGCGTTTGGGGCGTGTGAGGGAACACCTATTCAAAGAAACTCCCACTAAAAGTCTCGGGTCTAAACCCAACCCCTGAAGGAACCTTCTAATTTTGGGGAATCCTTACATGTAAAGACGTACGCATAGACATAACGCTCAGATGTGATCCTAAATTCTCAACCTTAAATACAGCACACATATTAGGGCTTAGGGTTTAGGCCCTAAACCCTGCCATCCCTATAACCCCTGAGAAGGTATTTTCTAAAACTAGGGTTTAGGGTTTCGGGCATACGACGAAACTAGACCTGGCTGAGTGCAGGCACAGACCAAGCTGAACCCCCTGAAGAACGTGCGACAGGCCAGTTTCGACTAGAGGTTATATATGTGTAGGGTCATGTAGAGGGTTATATATATATATATATATGTAGAGATAGCGTCATGTACGTACAGGTATATATATATATATATGTTATAGGGTTAGAAACAGATTCCGGAGGGTTATATAGGGGGATGGAAAAGAAACTACTATGATTTCTAGAGCCCTGGGATTTGGAGCTTAGGGATTAGAGGGTGGGACTTGGGTACCCAACCTAACATGGGGTAGGGTTTACAGGTAGAATGCTGGGAACCAAATGGACAAGAACACGGAAAATGAAATGGAAGCTGGGATACATAACCCTCAACCCTAAACCCTAAACCCCAGGGGTCATATAGCGCTCCATTTCGGGTGCTGCAAGGGGGGGGGGTGGGGCTATGCAACCCTCAAAATACAGACCCTATGGCCATCTTATGATTTTTATAGGGTCCTTACTGTTGATGGAGGAAATCTTGCACCACCTTAAGTCAACCCTAAACCCTAAACCCTAAACCCTAAACCCTAAACTCTGAGGAATTACAGTAGTTTAGGGCTCGAAGGTGGTGTAAGATTTCATCCATCAACAGTATCATAGGGTTTAGGGTTTAGGGTTTAGGGTCATAGGGTTTGAGGACAGCAGAATGCTTTTATTAGGGTAGGGTTTTGGGACTTAGAACTTTTTGGGGATCGGGGGGCTGAGTCTTCAATTAGGGTTACTGGGAGGTCCAGGGCTACTTTAAAACTTAGTTGGAAACCCCCTAGGTCCACTAATATGGTTATGTTGGGTCATATTAGTGTTGCGACTGCACCTATTATTGGGGTTATATTCACCCTAAGCCTCCATGCTGGCTACAGAAGGCTTAGGACTTGACCTTGAGAAGTCAAACTGCAAACCCTAAACCCTAAGCTCATTCATCCAACCCCAGGTCTAAGGTGAAAGCCCTGCCCATAGATACCATTTGCTGTTGTTGCAGAATGAGTTTGAATATGGGTACTTGGACCTCAAAAGCAGGCAAAACAATGGCTAAAAAAGAAAATCGCCAACGCGCCCATTATTCCACCTCTTCTGAGGGTCCAGAGATTCTTATCGGAGGTTACATCACCAGTCTGTGAATCCGAATCCCAAACCCGATAGTCTACTTGTTTACAGAGGGCTTCGGGTAGACGTTTAGGGATTTAGGGTTGAAGATTTAGGGCTTGGGCTTTAGGCTATTCTCTTTACGGATTCCAACTTTTGGTTTATGGCCATTTTTCTGTTTCCACATGCGGGTTTAGGGTTTAGGGTTTAGGGTTTGCGTGCTGATGCCGTACTCGAATGTCCATAGTTTTTTGATTCGACATGCTCTTCTTAGCTTGGAGCACTGAACTTTAACCTACACTGAAGTACAGTACAACACTGGCAACTATCTTAAAACCGCCACCCTAAACCTTAAACCCCTAAACCCTAGACCCCTAAACCATAGGCCCTAAATCCTAAAACCTATACCCCTAAACTCCTAACCAGCAACATCCAGGAAACCAGACCCAACAAGAGCAATTCAGAGTCGAAATCTTTTCAAAGTTGCGCGAGGCAAGCTTGTCACTTCGTTTTAAGGTACTTAGGGTTTCGGGTTTAGGGTTTGGGGTTTAAGCACAGCTACCTTGCCGGAAGCTCTACAACCACGTTTCTTGATGGCACCACGAAATCAAAGCCTACACCCCTTAAGACCTACTTGGCCGTTCCTGAAAAGGGGTGGCCCCTATGTAGACCCTGTAGGAGATTCATCAAATTCAAGGGTCCTTTTGTGGGTCCAGATATTCAGGCTGTAATGTTTGAGGTTTATACGGTAGACGCCGGCAACCCCTTTTCGGGAAATGGCCATATACAGTAAGAAGAAGACCGTCTTCCCTCAAATTCTATGCCTTGCCTGCAAGATCCACAATCCCCTCCACACCCAGTCTTAACGCTCGCTTCAGCCACACACGGTTCTACAAGCTGTGCCTTGTACGTACTGGCACGTAGATTTCCATACGCTACATATCTGAACGCCAAAGGCCTGAATTGTGAAGCGTTACCTCTTGCACCCCTAAATCGCCCAGGAGCATGACCACCTGTAACCTGGAACACGGAACACAATTGGGAGAACCACCCCAAAACCCTAAACCCTACACCCTAAACAACCCCCAGACCCTAAATCCAAAAATCCGAAGCCCAGAATCCTAAAGTTGTGGAGGACTTCATGCAGCGCAACGCCGCGCAGAAGATGGTACAGGAGGTTCTCGAGAAGCTTTCGCCAGCTGAGGCCGCTCTATGGAGGGTTGGGGTTTGGGGTTTGGGGTTTAGGGTTTGGGGTTTAGGGTTTGGGGTTTAGGGTTTGGGGTTTAGGGTTTGGGGTTTGGGGTCCAGGATTTGGGGTTTAGGGTTTAGGATTCAGGGGTTCGAGTTTCCAATTGTTTGAGGCTTTGGGGTTTTGAGTTTCGCGGGTGTTTAGGTATTCTTGGGTGGACGGATGGAAGAAAGGCTTTAGGTTTTAGTTGGTCTCAGAACTGTTGGTGTCTGGGTGGGATCCCCCAACTGTGGAACTCTAAGGTATGCAGGGGTATTGTTAGTTAGAGCAATGTCCAGCAGCTCTTTCAAAAAATGGAAGTCAGAGGTTAAAAGCCAGATGGGAGAGTCATCCCAAATAACATCAAGGGGGCCCCTAAACCCTATACCCTAAACCCTAAACCCTAAACTCTGGGCCCTGAAGGAGCCCTTAGATATCCTCCTAGGTGCCTGGCAATACCGCTGATTTAGGAAATCCCCGTGCATGTGTACAGGTATTACTGTAGCTAAAGGTGGTTATGCTTAAGCCGGAAACCCTAAACCCTAAACGCCCTAGACCCTAGAACCCCTTAAACCGTCCCTAGACCCTAAACACCCTAAACCCCTAACCTCCCAAAGCCCTAAACCCTAACCCCGACTAATCTCCCTCGACCCCAAGCCCCCTAAACCCCCTAACCACGCTAATCTCCCTGGACCAAAAACCCTTTTGGGTCTGCGCTTAGATACCTGAGTTGCCTGTTGCGAGGTTGGGTTTCATGGACTGAAGGTTGAGGGCTTGGGCTTTCTGTTTTAGGGTTTAGGGTTTAAAGTGTGGCTGCTATGTTTGCAAGGATGTGACGCTACCCATCATGTGTCATGCAACGGCATCAAAGAGCCTACCATTGAGGCTATTTGCCAGAGCAAGGAGAATCTTGGGCTTGAGCTGAAGCTGTCCTTTGGTGGTGAGACTTCGCCAATGCCGCCCGGACAGTACCAATGACATCCCAGGAAGAGCAGCACATTGCTGCGCACAACATGGACATGCCTGGCTGTGGGAACGCGCCGGGGCGGGCATTGCCGGCACTTCTTGCACCAAGATTTCAGGCCAGAGAATAGCTCTACAGCCTGAGAACAAAGTATCCTGCTTCAGCAGTGTTTAGGGTTTAGGGATTAGGGTCCCTTGCGGGTGGTAGAACCCACCCGCAGAATTTTGTTGATAAGTTACACGGACTACTGTTTAGGGATGATTGCTGAGAGGTTCTAAGGCCTTTCAAGCATACAAAGGGCAGGGCGTCCATACCCGAACCTTGGAGCTGAAAGATGAACGGTTTGTATCATGATATTAGGTTTTGCGGTTAAGGGAGGGCGACTTGTAGCTGCTGGTGCTTATGGGGGCGTGGGGCCAGAGAAGGTAGGTACCACTACGGGACCTTAATAGGGATGTTGGTAGGGATTCGCTAAACCACTCCGCGTGAATCACCAGTAAGTAAGTCTAGCTTCCAGATTGTTCAGAGTTTAGGGTTTAGGATCCCGGGGCCCCAGGTGCAAGCTCAGACTTAGGCCCTGAATCTTCACAGAAAGGGTGGGTGTGTAGAGAATTCTTCCCAGCGTTAATGGGGTTTTTAGAAACACTCTTGGAGGGTTGCTTGGCGCAGGATGTGCTGCCGCCCACAGAACCCCGGGGGAGACGAAGGGAAGAGTAAATAAGATTGAAGCTGGTTTGGGGTTTAGGGTTTCAGGTGGATTTATGGAAGGCTGTCCAAAATTGTGATGCCTTTGCTCCAACATTGTGATCCTTTTTCTTCAAACAAATCAAGCCCCTGCAGTTTCGGGTACACCCAAAAGAACATGTTTTTTTTGATAGCCGGCAAGATAGGATTTATCCGAAAAGCCATGTGGTCTTGTGCCAAGGATATGTCGGTTTGCATGAAGGTTGAACATTGAGCCTGGACCCAAGCTCTCCCCCGGGAAAGTCTGAGCACTTCTGGTTTATTTACGTAAGGTACCCTAAACCCTAAACCCCTAAACCCTAAACCCCTAAATCCCTAAACCCTAAACCCTAAACTGTGTGGCGCAACATCCAAAAAGAATCGTATGCCCTCCTAATCGAAACTAGTCCCTCCGAGCAGCCCTGAGCTCCAAACCTCTGACAGTAAACATAAACTCTAAATGAACTATAGTCTAAACTCCTTAAAGGGGGTTATATAGGGATTATATAGGGGACTACTATAAGGATTATTAAGGGGAATACTAGGAGTTTAGACATAAACTCTAAATCAACTGGGTTGCTGTTAAGGAACTTAATTTAAGTTACTATATTGGGGAAACCTTATTATTCACTATATATAATGGGTAACTTAATTGAAGTTCCTTAACAGCAACATTCTAAGAATGTCTAATTCTGCATTTTGCTTGTAAGAGCCGAGTCAGGGCAGATTTTCAGGACCTTCTAGGGTTTAGGGTTCAGGGTTTAGGGTTTAGGGTTCCGCACCCAAGGAGACCTGCTGGGAAAACTTGGGCGCCTGGGTTAGCTCTTCAGCTGCATCTTCGACACCCTCTGCTCTCGCTGTGCCTTGGCCATAGTTCGCATGGAGGGTTTAAGGCTTAGGGGGTTTAGGGTTTAGGGGTTTAGGGTTTAGGATCCCCTGTTTAAGGCAAAATGTAGCATCTACATCCCCTCAGGCAAAAATGCATGGAGACTACGAATTACATGTTCGATTTGAAGTGGGAAAAGCATGGACATCCCAACGTTACATTGCACGCTCCAGCTTCTTTACCAATTGCTACGGCTAGTAGTTTCCAGCTTCTTTTAGACCATCCCTCCTGTAGTTTTCATCGTCTCGTCCATGATTAAAGTAACCGCTTCATCTAAAGCACCAGGTCCGCAGCTCGAACACTAGCGCTTAAACTTAGGCCCTAAAACCACCGAAGTCTCGACCACCCAAACTCCCAAACGCTAAGACCTTAAGATCCTTGAATCCTGAGCCCGAAATCCTATCCTAGACTCTAGAATGCTCCCCAAGCTCTCCCCCAACTAGATGTTCAACCCTATAAACTTACATAAAATCCCCAATAGTGCTTCCTAAGACTTTGAAAGCCTAAACCGTGTAATACCCCCAGCCCCTAAAGCACCAGGTCTTGGCCCTCTTGGATAACCGCAAAAACGTACCCCTAACATTGGGAACCAACCCTGTATATCCCTATAGAACCCCTATACACTAAAACCGCAAAACCTTAGACCCCTAAACCCCAAAACCCTAAACTCCTAAACCCCTAAACCCTAAACCCCTAAACCCCTAAACCCTAAACCCTAAACCCCCAAACCCTAAACCCCAAAACCTCTAAGACCCTAAACCCAAAACCCTAAACCCCTAAACCCCTTCTTTTGGGAAACCCAGGTCTTGGCCCTCCTGGCAGCAGCCTCAGGCCTTGAGCCGCCCGCAGCGCCAGGGCTCCGAACCAGCTTGGCCAGCCTCGATACCCAGGCAGAGGAAGTTTCGGGAGTTTAAGGGTTTAAGGGTTTAGGGTTTGGGGGTTTAGTAAATTTAGGGGTTTAGGGGTTAGGGTTTAGGGTTTCGAGGTTTAGGGTTTTAGGGTTTAGGGTTTAGGGTTTAGGGTTTGGTGTTTAGGGTTTAGGGTTTGGGGTTTGGGATTTAGGGTTTTAGGGTTTAGGGATTTTGCTTAATTAAGATTAATATAGGGGCTTAGGGTTGTACAGGGGTCATATTAGGAAGTTTCAGGAGTTGAAGCTTAGAGTTTTTAGGGCTTAGGGGTTTTAGGATTTAGGGTTTTAGGGTTTAGGGTTAAGATTTAGGGTTTAGGGTGTTAGGGTTTATATAGGGGTTATATCAGGAAGTTTCAGGAATGTTGTTTTGGAAACTGCTATATATTATATAATATACTGGAGTTAGAATATTGGGATAATGGAAAAGAAGATGGAAATTACTATAAGGAAGTTTCAGGAGTTCGGGTTTAGGGGCTTAGGGTTTCAGGGTTTAGTATTTTAGAGTCTAGGGTTTAGGGGTTTTAGGGTTTTAGTGTTTTGGGTTTAGGGTTTTTAGGTTTTAGGGTATAGGGGTTTTGGGTTTTAGGGTTTAGGGGTTGAGGGGTTTAGGGGTTTCGGGCTTAGGGGCGTGGGCTTTGAGGTACAGTTTGGGGGGACTTTGGTGGTTATCCAACCCGTATAAAACCTAGGACAGATACAAGTTCCTTGGGTGGGGGCAGTACCCAACCTAAACACTAGAGCCCTAAATCCTAAACCCTAAGCCCTAAATCCTAAACCTGGGGTCTCAGTGGCTAAGTGCCCCAATTCGCCCAGGCTAGCGCGGAGGCCACGAGTCACATGGCCAGGTGCGGACTTGCTGCGAAACAGACACAAACAAGTAGGGCTATGAAGAGGTGATATGGGGTATATAGGCATAGCACACATAGGGTTTAGGGGCTCGGGTTTAGGGCATAGGTTAGGGTTAAGGAATCAGAGTTTAGGGTTCAGGGTTATGTAAAGTGTAAAGATATTGTCCCAATAACGGAGAATCAAATGGACAATAGAATGGAGCATGAAATGAAAACTTGGAGTATGCAACATACATTATGTACTGGGTTGCTCTCAAGGAACTTACTTTAAGTTACCAGAATTTGGGTGTGCAGTACAGTGGAACTCAAGTTTTCGTGGATTCAAACCCTAAAACCCTAAACCCCTAAACCCCTAAACCCTAAAACCCTAAACCCTAAACCCTAAAACCCTAAACCCTAAACCCTAAAAGTGTCAGGTCCCGCGTCCCCGTGCGGCGGCCCGAGACTTGGGAACGTTGGTACTGCAGCGTAGGCGCCAACCCCCTGCCACCGTCTCCCAGTTCCCGAGCTGCTGTTAAGTTATTAAATGGGTTTAGGGGTTCAGGGTTCAGGGTTTAGGATTTAGGGTTTAGGGTGTAGGGTTTAGGGTTTAGGGTTAGTTACTATATGGGGGAAACCATATGAAGTACTGTACATACCAAATATGGTAACTTAAGCCCTAAATCCTAAGCACTAAACACCCTATATGCCCTAAATATTTGTAACTGCAAGCCTAAACCCTAAATACCTTACATATATACATATATAGATACCCATTCTGGTACCTTAACTTAAGTTCCCTAACAGCAACCCAGGTTCTGAGCCATTCACTGCCCACCTTCCTCCCCATTATTGTAACTTAAGCCCTAAATACCCTAAATACCCCATATACCCTATATATACCCATTATGGTAACTTGACTTAAGTTCCCTAAAGCCAGGTTCTGAGCCATTCACTGCCCACCTTCCTCTCCCAGCTCCTCCCCCTGCGCCCCCCGTGCCTTCGGCAACGACGGCAGCCGCGACGAGAAGCGCCAAGCCCAAAGGGGCCCTCAGCCTGAGGCCGGAGACTTGGGTTTAGGGTTTAGGGGTTTAGGGGTTTAGGGTTAAAGTTTAGGAATTTAGGGTTTAGGGATTTAGGGTTTAGGGTAGTAGTAGTCAAAACAAGAATGGTAACAATAGTAGTAATAGTAATAGTAAAATGATAGCAGCAATAGTAGGAATAGTTGTAAAAAAAAGCAGTAGCAATAGTCATAATCGTAACAATAGTATACTTCTATGTTAGCTGGGCAGGTCTCCTGAAGAAAGTATTTCATGTATGGGAGTTCGGGTGGAGATGAGACAATGAGCGGAAGGCAGTTAAAGAGTTGGTCGCAGCTACGCAGCCTACGCACATTGAAGACCTAAATACCTCATATACCCTATATATATATATATAGTAACTTAAACCCTAAACCCTAAATTCCCTAAATACCCTATATGCCCTATATGTACCCATTAGGGTAACTTAACTTAAGTTCCCCAACGGCAATGACCTGCAGAGCCTAGGGAGCGGCTGCGTGATGCACCTGCTGAGCTCTGCTGCGCAGTGGATGGAAAGCTACTTGTTGATCCGGATTCTTGAAGTGGCCATTTAGGGGTTTAGGGTTTCGGGTTTAGGGGTTTAAGGGTTAAAGGGTTTAGGGAGTAGGGTGCTACCATTGTTATTGTTCAAATTGTTCTTGGTATTCTTATTATGTTTTTTGGACTTTTTACTAGTACTACTACTATAAATATTCGATGGGTATAGGTCACAGCAGGATACCTATCCAAGCCAAGGTACGCTCGCCGGCCGGCCATGTCTTTGAAAGGATGAACCTGGTGAAGGCCTTGCAAAGCACTGGCGGTCTCTGCCCACTGCCCGGGGGCCCAGGAACTCTCGGGTTTAGGGTTTAGGGTTTAGGGTTTAGGGATGCTTCCTTATGATGCCTATAGTACTATAGTACCCCTATACTTCTATAACAGCTATAGAACCCCTACATAATATCTGGGCTATCCCTATATAATCCCTATAGTATGCGTATATAATCCCTATATAACCCTTACATAACCCCTATTTAACCCTTACATAATCCCTATATAACCCTACATAATCCCTGTATCTTATATGACACCTATAGAACCCCCCGGGTATCTTGATTTGCCTGTGAAAGGGAAGCAGCGAAACAAGCTGAGGACCTCCCAACCGCTTTGTTTGGCGGACTGTCCCCGGGCCGTGGATCTCCGGCTCCAGGCAAACAACTTCAAATTAAGGGTTTGGGGTTTAGGGGTTTAGGGTTTAGGGGTTTAGGGTTTAGGAGTTTAGGGTTTAGGCTATATTCGGGGTGTAATAGAGGGTTTAGGGAATTTAGGGTTTGGGGTTTAGGGCATGTTACCCCCCCCATAATGGAGAATCTAATGGACAATTAAATGGAAACTGGGGGGAATATAGGGATTTAACCCTAAACCCTAAACCCTAAATCCTAAACCCTAAACCTTAAGGGGCTTAAAGCGGGCTCCAGGCAACGCAGTGGGTGCGAAGCGTGGGTCGTGGATGAGACGCCAAAGCTCTTCAGCCTCCCGCGCGCGCATGCGAAGTGCCGGAGTTGGACATTGGAGTTGGACAGCGCCCTAAACCCTAAATCCCTAAACCCTAATCCCTAAACCCTAAACCCACAGGACGGTGAGGCGGTGAAGCTGACCCGACATCCATGGCGGGGCCCCCATGAAAGCGGAAGCTGCTCGTGGCCAAGGACATGCACAGCCTGCTCAGCGGCAGAAGGCGCGTCACAGGTCTTGCAGCCTGACTTCCACCTCTTGCGCAGAAGTCGACACTGCCAGCAAGAATGAGCTCAGTAAAATGGCGTGCCACCGAAGCAGCTACCATGGCTCTCAAATGCACATTTCCAACAAGTGAGGTCTCCAACATTTGAGACAATAATAACAATATTAAATAGAATCAAATTAATAATAACAATAATAGTATTAATAGTAATATGCATATTAATGGAATTATGCTATCATACTGCGAGGGACCTTTGGTTCTAGCTTCTGGAACCCTAAACCCTAAAACTCTAAACCCTAAACCCTTGGAACCCCATGGAATCCCAAAACACCTTGGAAAACACCGAGGCCTGCAACCTGACCTGGCGAGGGAGACCATGATGGAGCTCTTAAGATTGGCCCGGGCCTTGCGCATTGAATAGGTATTCGGAAGTTTAGGGTTTAGGGGTTTAGGATTTAGGGTTTAGGGTTTAAGGTTTAGGATTTAGGGTTTAGGGTTTAAGGTTTAGGATTTGGGGTTTAAGGTTTAGGGTTTAGGGTTTCACTTTGCCACATGGGTAGTTCCCAAAATTATGGGCCCCTTCTGGTTATAGACTATATTACGGCACGTAATATTTAGGGGTACTAAAAGGGGGCCCTAAGTTTGGGAACTACCCACATGCGTCTCAGACAGGGGATTTTCCTTGTATTTGAGCTCTGGCCATCGGAGGGATTCCAGAGTCACGTTCTCCTAGTTTGGGGGAAACCCTAACGGAAATGTCCTTAAGGCAAACGTTCATGTGGTAGTTGACCAATATTCCTGCTCCTCAATTTGCCATTATGGAAAACAATTTCCCCTGTATTTGTGCTTTAGACCTAGGGGAACCTCAAATAATTTCCCAATGGTACCTTTAGATCAATGCCCATGTCTTGCGACCCTAAACCCTCTAGTAGTTTCCACTTTTCCTCACCATTTTCCTTATATCACCCCCATATTCAAGCCCTAAACCCTAAACCCTCTCTTCTATCTACTTAAGAGGGATTATAGGGCTGTTCCTTATATAACCCCCTTTAAAACCTTATATAACCTTAACCCTAAACCCTAAACCCTATATAACCTTAAGAGAGACTATAGGATGTTCATATAACCGTGACTGGAGGCCACCGAAGGCAAGCTGAAGCCCTATGTGGGCTCGGAGTTTCCGCTCAGCCGCTTCAGGCGGGAGTTAGGGTTTTAGGGTTCAGGGTTCAGGGTTTTGGGGTTCAGGGTATAGGGGTTTAGGGTTCAGGGTTTAGGGTTCAGGGTTTAGGGTTCAGGGTTTAGGGTTTAGGGTATAGGGTTCAGGGTTTCGGGTTCAGGGTTGATATAATAGGTATATAGGGGATGTATAGGTGTTATAGGGGTGCTGTGGATACATGGTAGTTTCCGAAAATAGGACGAATCCAATATAGATCCCAAAGTGCTATGGCCCAAAATGGCACCCCTAATTTTGGGAAACCCTAAACCCCATATATCTCTAAAGTACCCCCGATAGAACCCCTATATTCACCTTTTAAGGTACCCCTAATTTTCTGAAATCTCCACATGATAGCTTCCACAGTTCTGGGGATGGACTCTGCGCAGCCCATGGACCCGAAACCCTGACCTCACAAGCCTTGAGCCCAAAAAGGTTGTAACCCTAAGCCCTAAACCCCTAAACTATAAACCCTAAACCCCTAAACTATAAACCCTAAACCCTAAACCCCTAAACTGTAAACCCTAAACCTTAACCGCTAACATCCCAAGAGAGCAAACACCACGAAGACAGATTACGTCGCTTCAGGTTCAAGCTTTTTAGGGTTTAGGGGTTAGGGGTTGGGGTTTAGGGTTTAGGGGTTAGGGTTTAGGGTTTAGGGGTGCCTAAACATGGCCACCCCAAGGTGGACCCTTAAATACTATGGTCCTTATCGTAGGGGCACCAATATGATAACCCCAATTTTGGTACCTCCAACTTTGGGAAAACCCCCCAAGCCGCGTATTTGTTGCCGCATGGCAGGGAAGCTTTCAAGCTGATGGAAGAGCGGAAGGCAATGGCAAGCAACATGTGAGCAGCTGTAGTTTAGGTTTTAGGTTTTGGGTTTAGGTTTTAGGCTTGAGGGCTTAGGGTTTAGGGTAGTCTGAGCTTCGTAATGGGGGGTTATATACGGGATTATATAGGGGATTGTTATAGGGGTATTAATGGGGATACTAGGAGTCTAGACTAAGGCAACATGTGGTTTGGGGTTTAGGGTGGCGTTGGGCTTGCGGGGTTTAGGATTGGGTTTAGGCTTTTGGTGGTTTTGGTGGGTTAAGGATTTAGGATTTAACGGTTCTAGGGTGTTCAGGGCTTACTTTATTGTTAAGTATTTTCAAAACCCTAAACCCTAAACCCTAAAAAAAAACCTAAACCCCTAAACCGCGAATTTAGTTCAGTATTTAGAGCTCAGGGTTATCATCATGGAATCGGTATCCCATGTCTCCCGTACTTGTACAATCGAACACCTGTATAGCCCCCTCAGTAACAGTTGGATAATATGGTTATATATAGCCCTTAATAGGACCCCTAATATGGACTGTTACTGGGGGGGCAGTACCCAATGCATAGTTCATGCTGATTATACCCTACCTGGACCCTCCAATGTAGTTCCTTTTTGGGTTTGGTATGGTTTTTTGGGTTAGGGTTCTTATTAGGGCTACCAAAACGGTACTACATTGGAGGGTCTAGGTAAGCCCTAAAACCCCAAAAGCCTATGCAGTGGATGTACTTGTGCGCCTTGAGCAAACAATCCACGGGCTTGCGGGCGACAAAGACGTGTTGCTCGGGGCGAATGGGGTCGCGCGACAATCCGCTGTCTTCGGAAGATCCTACATATATCTATATGGGGCTTTCCCAAAATTATGGGCAAGAACTATAGTATTTGGGGGTTTATATTGGGGTCCCCTCATTTAGGGAAACTCCCAGATATATATATATATAGATATATACACAGTAGAACATCATTCGAGGTTTATAGGGCCAGTGAGACTGTATTTTGCACCGTCACGCCCCAAGCCCGTGAGCAATCACACCTTGAAGCCCAAAGCGCTTAAGGAATCACACCGTTCTGCCCACAACTCTTCATGGATCATAACGTTACGTCCAAAACTTTGATATAACAGCATCACATCTAAAATTGTTCAGGTGTCAGGGCCCAAAGCGCCAGAGAGTGCACACCGCGACACCCAAAACTCTTACGGAATCCGGTTTAGGGTTTAGGGGTCACTCTTTGATGCCCAAAGTTCGCCAAGATGCACTCACTGATACGGACTCCCCCGGTCCCTTAATGGTTTGAGTAGTTTCCATGTTCTTTTGCATTATATACCCCAATGTATACCCTAGAATCCCTATAGTTTCCATTTTCTTTTGCATTACAGACCCCGATATATACCCTGGAATCCCTATAGTTTCCATTTTCTTTTCCATTATATACCCCTTTATATGAAACCCGATAATATTGCCCCAGGGGTCCCCATGGGCATCCTGAGCTTGAAAATTTTCAGTTTTTGCACGGCCTGGCAGGTCATCGGCAAGCAGGGATCCAAGACAATGTTGCATGAGCTCTAGGTTTAGAGCCCCCCTGAAGTATATAGAATATGGGGTATGTGGGGATCTTGTTATAGTAGACCCAAAGCCATATTCTATCTACTTAAGGGGAATTATACCCTAAACCCTAAGTAGTAGTTTCCATTTTGTCTTTCATTATCCCTACATAACCTCCATATTCAATCCCTAAACGCTAAAGCCACCTAGATTCTATCTACTTAAGGGGGACTATAGGATTGTTCCTTATATAACCCCTATGTGACCCTATGTAACCTTAAGGGGGACTATAGGATGTTCGGCGTATCTGGGCCTTCCTTCCATGGCTGAAGCATCTCCAGAAGTCTGCGGGATGCCATGCGATTGTGGTTGATAGGAGACTGGTGGGATTAAGCGTTTAGGGTTCAGGGTTTAGGGTTTAGGAATCAGGGTTTAGGGTTCAGGGTTTAGGGTTTAGGAATCAGGGTTTAGGGTTCAGCGTTTAGGGTTTAGGGTTCAGCGTTTAGGGTTTAGGGTTCAGGGTGTATACAAATTGTATAGGGTTTGGGTCGGGAGTTTTGAGCGCGTTTTTAGCGAGTTTCTGTTTTAACTTTGAGCTATACAATTTGTATTTATCTGGGCTTGAGGGTTCAGGGTTTAGGGTTTAGGAATCAGGGTTTAGGGTTTAGGGTTCAGGGCTTTAGGGTTTAGGGTTTAGGGTTTCGTCTGCCATGACAGTGCCATGTTGACTGCCGAAGGCAGGATGTAGAGAGGGTTATTGTCAGGAGCCATTAGTTTCCACTTTCTTTTCCGTTATGTACCCCAATACATACCCTATAGCCCTTTATTGTTACCCCGGGGGTCCCCATGGGCATATGGCAAAATGCATGGTATGCTTGGGGCAAAGTAGCAAACTCATTCTGTAGACTCTGCGAGGCAGTCAATTTCATCAGTGTTGTCATTCCTCCGCGCTACCCACCCGGAGCTAACAAGGCTGTGCCTTCAACATGAGCTATAGTCTAAACTCCTTACAGGGGGGATGTATAGGGGATTATATAGGGGACTACTATAGGCCTTTTTAAGGGGGATACTTGGAGTTTAAACTATAGCTCACATGGCGTGTGCGGGACACTTGCCGTGAGGAGAATTTTCAGCGTTCTCCAACATTCTCAGCAACGGCTCAAGTCTCGTGGTTTGCGAGCCATCTGGGGTGTCGGGCGTCCGCCCGCCCCTTTGTGATGGTGGCCAAGCGCTGGTTCTGGTGGCCAATAGCGGGGTGAAAGAAGCCTGGCCTTCCTTCCACCATGGTTCTGGTGGCCAAACTGTGAAGCCTTCACCCCTGGCTCTGGTGGCCAAAAGCCGTGTGAAAGAAGCCCGGCCTTCCCGCATGCCTGTTTCTCGGGGGCCCAAATGCAGGGCGAAAAAAATCTCGGCCTTCCTTCACCCATAGTTCTGGTGCCCAAATGAAAGAAATCCTTCACCCTTTCTGGTGGCCAAAAACGGGGTGAAAGAAGCCCGGCCTTCCTTTACCCTTGGTTGTGGTGGTCGAACGCAGGGTGGAAGAAGCCTGGCCTTCCTTCACCCCTGGTTTTGGTGGGGCCAAACGCAAGGTGAAGGAAACCCGGCCTTCCTTCACCTGGCTCTGGTGGCCAAATACGGGTGAAAGAAGCCCAGCCTTCATTCACCCTTTTCACCCTTGGTTGCGGTGGCCAAGGGTGAAAGAAGCCCGGCCGGCTGTGGTGGCCAAAAGCGCCCTACCGGTTCCCCCCTGCTCTTCCCCGATCCAACCCTCCCATCCAACCTCCGGTTCCTTGAAGCGAGGGGGAGGGTTGAATCTTGTCTCATCCAGCCACCAGAAGATGGCCCCTGAAGGGCACGGCTGCATGCTTTGGAGGACCAGCGAAGAGGTTACGGGCGTGAAGTTCGAGGTCTAAGCCGCAGTCCCTTTCCCAGGTCCCCATATACCCCATTTCTATCTACCTAAGCTATAACATGCCCCCAACCCCGATCCTTACATCGCTCGCTCCGTGGAACTCAACTATCATAACGCGGAGTATTGACAGGATTTCTCCGAACTTTCTCGTCTCACAGTTGTGTGACAGCAGGCGCGTTGGCACCGGTTCATGGTTTCGCACCTTGTTAGCAGCATGGGCTTCTCTGCCTGACCTTCTTGGCACAGCCTGTGTGCCCAATGCGGTGCAAGACTGAGATTGTTGCGCTGCACGACTGCATTTCCCTTGATCTTCCGCGAAGAAAAAGGGGGGCGAAGACCTCTCTCATGACAATCAGGGGTGGGATACATCAGGGGGCCTTTGGCCCTGTGTGAAAATTCTTCTAGATTTCTCTACGTATTGCAAGTTGCCTGCGTTGCCCAGTAGTCCTCCAATACCCGTGCTTCCGCGTTTGGAGCCTTCACATGCGAGGTTGCCCCGCTCGTGTCCTGTAGCTGAGGTGTTGCATTACTTTGGGTGAGCCTGCCAGCAAGCTCTGAGGAAGCCTTGTAGAAATCCGTGAGTGTCGGAGGCCACCAGAGCCTGCGTCATGGCTAGAAGGATTTAGATGTCTTGATGGGGTTTAGGGTTTAAGGTTTATGGCTTAGGGTTCAGGATTTGGGTTTCCAAGAACTGCAGATTTTTGTGGAGATTGGAGGATTGTAGGTTGAGGCATGTAAGGGGGGACCCCGAAATTGCAAATGCCCTGATCAGTCAGGTGTGCTTAAGGGCTATCTTGGATTTCGTGCGTGAGGTTACTACGCAGACTACATGACCTCTCCTTGGAAGGTCACTTAGGAGGCCAGAAGGTGCCGTAGGTTAATGGATGCTCCTCAGACGTAGCCCCAGCAGTCTGTGCGAGCAGAAATGCATGCGGTCGCCTCTTTGCTGGGTTGCTGTTAAGGAACTTAAATTAAGTTACTATAATGGGTATGTATAGTAAATAATAGGGTTCCCCCAATATAGTAACTTAAATTAAGTTCCTTAACAGCAACCCAGTTTGCCAAGATGTTCTGCCAACATGCAGAGGTTTCGTTAGCAAGGCCTGCGCTGAGGACTCCCAGGCATACATAAAGGTCATGTTGAAAACTCCCCTGTTGCAACATCTTATAATATACCGTAATATACTAGAATATAGCATAACTTATACTATAATATATTATAAGATACTATAGAATACTGCCCGTTTTCTCGTGCATTCTCGCAGCGTTTTGGTTCGATCCTGGTTCGGGCCACGGTGGAGGCCAAGGCAGCCGTTCATGTCGGAGTTGCTCTTGACAGTGCTTGTTGTTCCATTTGAGCTATAGTCTAAACTCCTAGCATCCCCCTTAATGAGCTCTATGTTATACCCCTCGACTATTTGTTGGTGTGAACTTCCCTCTAACTAACCTCCTTAGGGGGCCCAAAGGGGGAAATCTGTGTCCTGACAGGGCCATGAGCCTCGTGGGCCAAGAGTTCTGGATAGTCGCGGTGGGCTGCGCCAAGGGTCAGTCTCCGCCTCAGTCGGGTTTAGGGGGGTTTAGGGTTTAGGGTTTAGGGCGACCGATCGAAACACCCATTGAAGTAATCCTATGTATACATAAGGCTACGAACAGTCACCAACAAAGAGCTAGTATTCCTAAAACACTATAATGACCACCAAATAAAAAGCACCACCGTTTTGGCGCGTTTGGCAAGCTTCCTCAGCACCTTGTCGACGAGTAGCAGGTTTACATTGCCAGGACAATGACCGAGATCTTAACTTGGAGTTGTGACGTTAGATAAGCTATAGTCTAATTACTCTTTAAAGGAGGTTGTACAGGGAATTATATACGGGAGTGTTATAGGGGTTAGTAAGGGGGCTACTAGGAGTTTGGACTATGGCTCAGGATGCATTTCACTACGGATCCGGACTTTCCCCGTAGGATCAGCATCCACTCTGTTCAGATGTCTGGAGAAAGGCGAGAGACATCACACTTGCCCGCACAAACGCAGAAAAGCCTTATTGCTTAGGAGAACCCCCCATCCTGTAATAGTGGTATAATAAGAATCTAAGAGGACCCTAATACAATCCCTATTATCCCTTATAGTCACTATTACTGGGTGGGGAGTCCACCTAATTTCTAGGGATGACTCAGGTTTAGAGTTACAGGTTGAGGGTTGTGGGCTTTCTGCCAGGGATCACTCACGGGAAAATTGCGAAGCTGACATTGCCGATAAGGCATATGCAGGCTTTTCGACATTTTGGGAGGTGTAATGGCCAAGATGAATATGAAATCCGGGACAGCCCTCTTTCGCTTTAGAACGTTAACTACGTAGGCTGCCACTTGTTTTGTCCCACCTTAGTTTTCGGGGAGGCTAAACTTTAACAATCAAATCTACATCCATACTCACTGCACTCCCCACACAGTCCATATTAGCGCGGGAGGCTGGGCTTCTACAACGATCTATTTATCACGGTTTGATTCAGGAATATTCCTTGCTTCCTATTAATTAGGGATCAACTGCGATGCCCTTTCCAACTCCGCCACAAACCCTAGCCATACACCCTAAGTCGTGAGAAAGGCTTTAGGTCCTACAGCTGGATGGTTGTGCTGGGGCTTCAGCACAGACCATGCCTGCTTGCGCAGTGCGCATGCCTAAATCCTGAGCCCAGAGGGCCCAATATACCTTTAGTCCATAAATAGACCTTACATGATACCAGGGCCCCTTAAACAATATAAGGCATGTTCCCTACTTAAGGGGTCTTGGGCTCCCTGGGAACCCTCAACCTGAACCCTATAGTGTTTGCGGAAGGAATCCGAAACCTTACCCCCCTAAACCCTAAATCCTTGAACCCTAGAAGGAATCTCTTCGCCCAGAAGTACCGGGATCGGCCAGCAGCACTGACGGATCCGCGATGCGATTTCTGGCGGTAGCAGAGGTAATCGCCTCCCCTGTTGGGTTTGGGGTTTAGGTAAGAGGGTTTAGGGTCTCGGGAAAAGTCCCAACCCCTAATAATTACGACTCCTGTATACAGAGTTGTTAGGAAGGCAGAAGTCATGCAAAGGAGGCAGTTTTCCCTTGTAGTAAAGGACAACAGGGAACTGAGTCGCCGAGAGAGACAGAGAGAGTAAAGGACAAGTTGTTTCCTTTGTATGCCTTGGGGTAAGGGATGCTGATGTTCCGGCTTTCCGGCTGGTACTGGCATAGGAGCTACTGTCAATATTAGCCTTATTCAGATACCCTTTACCGTGGACATGGGGTCAGAGGGGTCCCTCTTGTAGTTTAGCATAGTCCCTCACAAATCCCAAGTAAGGATCCCAGTAACTATCTCAGCTGGGTAATATTGACTCTAGTTCCTGTTGCATTCCCACCCCCTATAATAAACACCGCCCATATAGTTCCAGGATATTATAGAAGGCGTGTTTGTTATCGGAGGGGGAATTCAGTGGGGGAGGGAATAGTGTAGCAGCCTGGATCATACAGGGCTTACCGGAATAGCGCCAGGTAGCCCAAGCATGTGAATGAAAGGCAATAGATAAAGATGCGCACAGCCCTTGCTTCTTCTTTGCTTCGCTTCTACTTAGCACTAGCAGTGGTAAGAACGAACCGCACTGTGAAGCAGGGGTTGCAGGTGCCTGCTGAGCCGCAGCAAAGCCCAAACACCAAACAGGCAAGAAGAGAAAGTAACATAGGGGCCTAAGTAGTCATCAATCTTACTGTCTCAGCTTCCTTGTACAGTTAGAGTCTAGGTATTTCAAAAAGACCTCAGGATGACATAAGCAATGACTTATGATATTCCCTATACATCCCTACTATATTAAGTCCCCTACGGTAGCTGAAGTGTGGCCCTCTGTCCTTCAGCACAAGCCAGAAGATGCAGATGACCATTGCTGCATGCTTGAACTGGGCTGCTGTTAAAGGAATTGTCAATGCACTACAACAAGGAAACCCCGTTATTTATGACATACCCATACTATGGTTAAGTGAATTAATCTCCTTAACAGCAACGCAGTAATTAAGCTGCGCGGGTTTCCAAAGATTCGGAGCCCCTGTTTTGGTAGGGGTATTTAGCCGGATTTGTAGGGTTCAGGATTGCCCAAAGGGAGGGTCCCCTTGTGCGACTTGGATGAAACATTATACTTGGAGGGTCATGGGGACTTAGTATGTTGGGGTCTATATTGGGGCCTCCTGTTAATGGAAACTCCCATGTAGAAGCGTGTCCTGGGTGGAGTCCTGACCCTTGATTGGATACATGTAGCCCTAGACCCCTAAACCCTAAACCCTAAACCACATGGACTTGTTTCTTGGGTCGGGACCCGCCCATTAGGATTCCCGGACTCGAAGTGGGCTTGACCGACTGCAGGACGACAACCAAGATCTTTGCATTTAATGTTAGGGGTTAGAATAGTACTCCTCGCAAGGGTGCGCCCCCAAGGGTTTAAGGAGCTAACGCGGACAGCAGGGTTTTGAATCTGGGAGGGCACCTCCTTTAAAGAGTACCCAAGAAAAACAGCATCCCTAGAGGGTTTCTCATATGAGGATACGAATCGCTTTACTGGTGTGCCGCTTGCAATTGCAATCCTCATGCAAGCCTTGCAGCTTCCCTATCCCTAAAAATCGATGATGTCCCTAAACCCCTCAACCCTGAACCGCGTTTCTACAGTTTCTCTACCCTCCCTACTTGGAGGGTTTGGGAGACTTCGTAAATGCACGCATAACGCCTCAACGGCAAGTAGTAAACCTGGGGCCTCAATGGAGGTCCCCCACAAAACAACCACCAGAAAAAAGGGACACATAGAGACTAGTAAGGCTTATTTTGCAGCCTATTTAGGGTTTATTTATGTTTGGGAACCTCCTTTGAAACCCTACGAGGTAAGTAGCCCATACCATGCCTTGCATTGACCTACTTAGCAAGTCCCTCCTGACCCTCCAAGTAAACTGCGTGCCCCTAAACCCCACGCCCTAAGGCGTAAACCCTACACCCTGACTTTACACCCGAAAGCCTGAAACCCTCAACTCTACACCCTAGATCCTCATCTCAAAGCCCGGTATAGCTCAATGGAACGACCCTAAACCCTAAACCGCGCATGATTCTGGTGTAGGGGTCGATTGCTTCGACACCCCGGCATGCCTGACAGACTTAGAATATATGGGTTATGGGGTGTAGGGGGGTTTGTAGGGCTGAAGGTTTGCTTGCCTAGGGTTGCACAGTGGATTTGAGAATGGAAGATGTTATTCTACATTATGGCCGGTCAAAGGGGCATTCAGGATATATTGTAGAAGCCTGAAGCATATGCAAGCGGAAAAGATAGTGGAATTTGAAATGAGACCTGGGTTTATGTAGGGTGTTCGAGGGATGTGGAGGCCTGAATAATGACAAGTGCCTAGCAGCCCTCTTGTAATTATAGTCTGATGCGCCCCAAGACCTTATTATAATCATTTAGGCCCATTCAGGGGGCTTCAACATTTTGGGTTCCTTGGCTAGCTGGCGCATTGCCGTTATATTGTTATATACTAGGAGTGCAGGGTTTAGGGAGGTTTCAGAATTAACTCCATGAATTGTGCTCTCCTCTGGAAAGCAAGGTTACCCAAAACAATTTGCTACTAGGCCCTAACTATTGGGAACAATTTTACAAAAATGTAGTCTACTGGTGTCCAAGGCACATGCCACACCCTGAACATGCCACGCTGAGCTTTACCCTTACAGACACTCCTCAGATGGAGAGGCTTCCTAAAGCTCTAAACCCTAAACCCTAATCCCCTATCGAAATAGCTGAAGAGGCCTCGCAGCTAGGGAAGTATTTCCCATATCAGAAGACTTAGGGGGCTGATAGTTGGGCTGGAACCTGCAGGTGACTGTACTTGAAACCTAGGACCTAGCAGTAATCCTAATTCCCCCTTGTAGATAGATGCTACTACCACTAGGTTATAAGAAGCACGGTTATAAGGACATGATAAAGACCTTAACCTCCTGAGTTGTCTCCCGGAAGGATTATCAGGTGCCCTTCTCTAGCCGACTGTCCTTTATGTGACATAGGATTTCCGAAAATGGGGGGCCTTGAGGGGCCCTTCAAAAAGCTTTCTGAGAGGAATCCAGCCAATTTTTCCGCAAAAGCCAAGCTGTCAAGCCCCCAACACCCTTCAACTACCATCGACATCAACAATCAGAGCTTTTGGCTACCCCCGATCCTAAATAAGGAGGCTCTAAAGGGCTTAAGGCTTTGTTGCAGGATTTAAGGTACAGGGGTTTAGTGTGTGTAGGCTTTAGGGTTGGGATAGCTAATCTTCCGTGATTAATCCAGCACAGGAACTCCCGAAAGCTGACAGGAGAGTACTCTTAATATCACGTTTGCTGTCACCCAAACCAACATGGAACTCGTTCCAGCGCGCCTTATGGGGATTCCATGTAAGCTTGGAGGATTACATGTCAGAGTGGAACACAAATACGATCCCCCAGAACGCAGTCTATTCTTTCTACTTCAGGAGGTCCTCCCCCAGAACGCAGTCTACTCTATCTGTTTCAGAAGGTTTTGGGGTGAGTGGGGTGCCATGTTTTGATCCCCTAAGGAAAACTACACCTTGTATCCTAAGAAGTGTGTTATTTGGGTCTGACATCGGTATACTGCAGGAAGTACAAGAGTTGTTAGCATCCAGTAGGGCGCAAACTTTCCCAGATACGCCGTAGGCAGCTCCGTACACAGGCTGGCCATACGGTGGATACCAAAAATCCTGCATGACAAGAAGTACCCTAAGGCTTGGGGAGTATGGTATGATGGTATACTTAGCGCGTGCATGATTTTGGTATACACCAAACCTTAAACTCTAAACCCTAACCCGTGAAGCCCTAAACCCTAAGCCCTTAAGCCCTAAACCCTAAGCCCTTAAGCCCTAAACCCTTAAACCCTAAACCCTAAATCCTTAAGCCCTATATAAACCCTTAACCCTTAAACCCTAAACTTAGTAAATAGCATCCAAGGAGGGGATGGTCAGCATCCATGCAGCAGCCTCGGGCGCTCGACCCCCCAGGATCCAAGCAATACAGCGCCCAAATAGACATAAACCCGAAACCCAGGGTTTAGGGTTCAGGATTATATAATCCCGGGTTTAGGGTTAGTAGCAAGAGTGAAAAGTCCTCAACCCAGGGTTTGGGGTTAGGGTTATATCATCCCGGGTTTAGGGTTAGCAGCATTAGTGTTATCCTGTAGTAGGGAGTAAGGGAATATAATCCCGTATAATCCCTATAGTTTGTGTCCTCATTCCCTAATAGGAGTCTGTGCAAAGACGAAGCCCAAGGGAATGTAATGGCCCAATTTGGGGAGGAGGGAACGGCATCAAGAAACTTTCCAAACCCTGTTGCCTTTTGCCTATAGCTCCACAAAGCACAGTAAACTCTTCGGTGCGAAAGCTAAAGCACGTTGGGAGAAAGGGAACGTTCAAACCTGTCAGAGATCCTTTTTTCAGGCCTCGGTTGTCGCCCGTCCCCTTCCATCGCCCCCTAAACCCTAAACCTTGAACCCAAAACTCAACCCGCACACCGCGCAGCCACCCCAACCCCCCCCCTCCCCCCCCAAAAAAAAGACAATACGCAAAAGTCACCCAAGCAGCCTGCAAGTTGCCAAAACCCCTGACAGGGATCCAACAAAGACTCCTCGCAGAAATCACAAACGATAGTTTTATAACCCACCGTCGAGCATCATGAAGGAAGAGTGAAGTGCATAAGTTCACATTTCAGGCTTTGTGTGACCCGTCCCTATGTGGAGAGGAGTACTAGGGAGTAGTAGGTGCTCGAGCCAACAACCAGGGCCTTCACAAGTCTTAACTAAAAGGGGGGTTCTACTTACCACAGC
Organism: Symbiodinium pilosum; assembly: GCA_905231905.1. NCBI lineage: Eukaryota > Dinophyceae > Suessiales > Symbiodiniaceae > Symbiodinium > Symbiodinium pilosum. Next base: position 131,952 of record CAJNIZ010045282.1, on the reverse strand, counting down.
TCCCAAAAACCAAAAATGGGATCCTATTATAGTACTAGTATGGTCATATGCTAGTTGTAGCTTCCTTTATGATAGCCCCGGTTGGGGCAACTACAATCTCAATATGACCTCCAGAGATGAGATGAACTATTGAAACGGAAAAATGACAGCAGAAGTTCAGGTTCGACCCAAGGGGGGTGTGGAGGCTCGCCGCGCATGAAAGATAGGGTTAAGGGTTTAAGGTTTAGGGATTACGGCTTAAGGTTTAGGGATTTAGGGTTGGTTGGTTGTTTAGCGCTTTGAGTGAGGGTTTTACAGGCTTAGGGCTTAGGGGGTGTTGATTTTGTTCAAACCTGTAACCCTGAACTCCAAACCCTAAAAGCCCAAGCCCTAAGTCCTAGGGGGTTGTTGGATCATTAGGCTTTAAGGGCTCAAGGGTGTGTGCGGTATCTAGCGTTTGGAGCGTCAGGGCTTAGGGTTTACTCTATGGCAGCAAGGGGCGGGGAGTTAAGGAGGTGAGGACAAGATATATTCCCTGTATAACCGTTAACCTCAATATACACATCCAAACCCCAAACCCTAAGCCCTAAACCTCCTGGCATTCACTAGGCTTTGTGGTTTATGCGTTGCTTATTCGAAGGCTATCTTCGCAAGGCGGATGGCCGAGACTGCCATAATCCCCTCCACTAAGAAATACTCCTCCCCTCCCACCAATATAATAAGAATAGCAATAATAATACGTAGTAATAAGACGTAGTAATAGAACGTAGTAATATTAATAATGTCAATACTTTAGCAACAAGAGTAGTAGTAATTACTAGGAGGAATAATACTAAGAATATTAGTACTACCCACTCAATATACCAGAGTCATGTAGTAGGGGAAATATTTTCATGTTGGGCAGTTCGGGGGCTTACAATTTATCAGGGAGAAGGGGACTAGATACCGGGCGGTGATTGGGTGGCGCTTACTCACTGGCTGCCGGTTTGTACGGGAAACATGGAACGGGTGTATCATAGTTTTGCGTGTATATAGTTGCAATTGAGCACGCAGAGGACTCTCCCCAATATTTGGGGTAGCAAAAGCCAGTTGCAAACTTAACAGCAGTTAGTCATCAAGGTCACCGCATGTCTGGTTTCAGCTAATAGCGATCTCTGGACATTTGCTTACGTAGAGCTCTAGACTCGTAAAATCCTTGGAGGAGGGGCACGCGATGTCGACGGTTGCCGAGAAGCCGGGTGCTCGGAGTGTTTGTTTTACAAAGTATGCGTTTGTTGGATGAGAATCTTGATATTTATGGAAAGACGCTATATGACAGATTTGTGTCGACTTGGCAGTTTGGAAGCTATCATCATATCCTTTCTTTAAGGTTTTTACAATGTTTTCATGCGCTAAACGGTGTTGTAGGGTTGTTGTCTGCCTTGGTGGGAGTTTTGAGGGGAACAGATGGTATCGAACTCGATTTGGCATCTTGCTGTGCTCGATGCATTCCCCTTGAGCCACCATTGCTCAAGAAGGGCCCACCCATGTTTTATGAAGAGAAGAAGAAGAAAATCGCAGGAACAACAAAAACCAAAAGAGACAGGCTGCGAGAGAGAGCGAGAGAAGCTGCTGGGCACAGCTGTGAGAAGAGAAGCTGCTCTGGGTAGGCCCCTGGAATATTTGATATTTTCCTTAATGGCTTTAATAGGGGACCCTATATATTGATATTGTTCAAAGGGTTTTAGGGGCCAACCCAGTGCTCGGCATTGGTGGTGAGAGAAGGCGGCAGGAATCTGAAGGCATGCAGGCAAGCGATATCTTTTGGAAGCTAGCCCTCTCAAGGTCACATGTCTGTGGCAAGGTACTGAAGCCTACATAGTTTTTGCTGTGCCAAGCAGACGGGTGGTTTATGATAAAGTTTCAACAATCGCTGGAGGAGGGATGAATATGATTCTCGATTCGAGAGTTGTATGTAATTGTCTGGATGCTTTCGTTACTTTGGGTTTAGGGTTTAGGGACCCTCAACTACACCGGCATCAGGGGAAGTCTTTGCTAGCAGTCCGGTCCTCGCAGGGATGACCGGACAGACTGCTACCGCGTTGGGCCACCGGGTGCAACCCCAACGAGCTCCTAACAGAAGAAGACAGACAGAGAGAGAGAGAGAGAGAGGTATCAGCCGAACACTCCTCAACCTTTCCTCGGCTTAGGGTCGATGTTTTTCCGACCTTTTTCCCTCTGGGTGAGCGAAGTGCACCGGATTACAGGAAACTAGAGGGGATGGGGTAGAAGAAGACGGGGGGGTTGACTTAAATCCGGTGAACACCTAGCCCCAGAAGCCTGACGGTGACCATGCGGGGCTCGAGGCTGTGCCTTGGTCCACCCGTAAGGGGTGGGCATAGCCCGAAGAAGAAGAAGAAGAGAGAGAGAGAGGAAGAGAGAGAGAGAGAAAAGGCGAAAGACATGCGTTGGGGGTTTTAGGGTTTAGGGCTTCGGGTAAATATTGTACACAGTTGTTGGCATGTAAGCATGTATTCTCACTGTAGGCCCATGGGGCTACAGAGCACCCCTCTTCCAGTCAGATGCCACTCAGCATTAGTTGGCATAGCAGCCATGTCGATACTAAGGCGTGGCATGTATGTATGTATTTATGTATGTGTATACATATACCATCTAAAGGCTGCAGATACATATATGCAGAGGTAGAGACACATGAAAAACGGATAGGCAAATCAATATGGTAGTTTTCACAAGTAGGGGTAAACCCATTATAGACACGCATAGTATAGTCCTGATTCTCCAAACCCGACGGGTTCACTTGCAGGGATGCCTTTATATTGGTATTTACAGGGTTTCGTGGCTTTTGTAGATGTAGGAGGAAAAGTTTTTGGAAGGGATTGGTTTCGCGCGTGGGGTGTTATTATCCTTGCAGTGTACGTGTCAGTGTCTGCATTCGGGTTCGTGGATCCTATCAGTTTTTTGTCTGCGGTTTTTCTCGGACATAGCAGCACAAGCGGGTTTGTGTAGGTGGCCATGGTAGCCAAATAGGGACCCCATGGGTGAACATCCAATGTAAAAGTAGGGGGCCCGTATGTATTTAAAAAGGCAAAGTAAGACTAGGTACTGCATATAATACTTCAAAACCCCAATTAAAAGTAAGGAGCCCGTATTTGAAAATCTGCTTCACAGTAGGGACCCCACAGGTGAAAATCCGACCTAAAAGCAGATCCTCGGGAAAAGTAGGGGCTCCAACTGGTGAAAACTTACATTCTCAGGCAAAGTCTAGGTCTCAACAGGTGAAAACTTACAAGAGAACATCCCCACGAGAAATTAGGGGCCTCAACTAGAATGAAAAAATCGTTCCGAACTTCTCACACACTTGGACTACTGGATCTCACCTTAGGCTACTGGGGGGGTGCATGGAGTAATGACGGGAAATAGTTCAGAGTTACTCGCACCTTTGGACTACTGGAACTTACTTTGAGCTACCAGTGGTCGCAGCTTGGATTAATGGGAAAACAAAAAGAGTTCAGAACTCCTCACACCCTTGGACTATTACTGACCTTCGGCTACTGGGCCGAAGCTTGAATTAATGGCAAAATGGAAGGATTAGACATCAGAATGTCAGAATTAGACATCAAGAAGGTCTGCAGACGGCATTGTCTGATCACAGAATGAGGAGTGCCACGCTGGCTAGGATTTCGGAACAGAAGGCACAGCTGCAACTCGCAGCAGAAACTCGAGGCCGTGAAAGCAGCTTTGGACTGAAAACCGTGCATATTAAAGGGCCTATTGAGTAAACGCCGGAGTACTTTCGGAAATGCTCCGAAATGCTGCTGGCCGGGGTTTCAGCGAGGGCCTCGGAGCCGAAACTGTAGCAGAGTCCCTGGGCTTGCATTTTGTACCCGAAAACTGTCCCTCCAAGTGATCCCGTCTGCTCTAGAACCCCCCCAAAAAGCTACCACTAATTCTGGGACACCCTAAACCCCATATAACCCTATGTTACCCCGTTGAAAGGAGATACATGCGGAGAGCCCCCCGGGATGGCTCAGGAGTGGCAACAGCATGTTCGTCCAAACCATGCTGTCCAAAGCTCAGTCTCAAACTGTAGGTTTTAAGGTTCAGGAATTGAGGTTTAGGGTTTAGGGTTTAGGTGTTAAGGGAGTCCCAGAGCTTCTGCGATTTCTATCGGACTTTTTCTTACTGGGGGTTAGTAGGGAATAAGGGAGTATATCATGTAGGGATTATGCAGAGATTCTGTTCCCTTACTCCCTACTAAGAACCAGTAAGTCTAGCGTGTATGTAAGGACTTTTTTTAGGGCTATACAGTCATACATATAGGTGATATACGGGTTGATTTGAGGGTTGTATGAGAGAGCTCTCAAAAGTGTGAGTCGCTGCATGTTGTAGTCAGTATAAACCCATCCCTGGTTTTTCGAGATGTATAGGGTTCAGGGTTTAGGGTTCTTACCTTTGGTTAGCAAGGAACGAAAGAATGGATCCTTATAGTAGGCGCTACATAATCCCGAATGGTGATATAATATTCATTGATTCCCTGCTGACCAGAGGATGGAGAGATCGCAGGGCACTCGCAAGAAGCAGTGTGCAAATTGATTAACAATCAGGATAGTTGCGGTTACTGTGGATGGTTTACAATAAGTTATAAGCATTCTAACCCTAAACCCAAAACTCCAGCCCCCCAGAGTCTCCAAGTAAGGTTGCAGGGAGTCCTCACGTACTGCTGATCTTAAAAAGGTTGCGGAACCTTGGTGGTGTACTGAAGCCCCCTCATAATTCGCAAGGGGTTTAGGGTTTAAGCTTTTGGAACGGACGGAACAAGCCTGCAGCAAAAAATGGCTCCCAAAGAAACAGGGGCTGATGTTTACGAGTCTCAAAAGTAAGGGTCATGTTACATTGGGGTCCACTTTCGGGCCCTGTTTTAGGAAGCCTCTAGGCTTTATAACTTGAAAGGCCAAACTCATAAATTCCCCAATCCCACCAGTCAAAGTTTTCGCTTTCCCAAATCCCAAAATCCCAACAGCAAAGCAGCCTCAAACTCTAAACGCTAACGCCTAAACCCTAAATCCCAAACCCTGAAGCCTAAACCCTAAAGTCTAAACCCTAAGCCCTGAACCTGGCCAAGCCACAATGGCAAGACGGTAGACAGGGCGGCACTCGCTGCTGAGCGCGCGTTACGCCCCAAGGATCCACCAAAGAAGGCGAGAAAGATGCTCGGGTTGGTTTGAAATAGGGTTTTTATTATGGTCNNTGTATATAGGGTTCCCTAGGAATATTGGTGAGTGTATATATTTGGTGTCCAATTTGGGGGACCTTATATAAAAACCATGGGTCGTTTAGGGGTTAAGGGTTTAGGGGTTGAGGGTTGAGGAGTTTAGGCTTGGGATTTACAAGTTTTAGGGCTTAGGGTTTTGAGGTGTAATTAGGGTTCAAATAGGGTTGAGGTTTAGGGTTTACTTAGGACATAGGCTTAGGGTTTACGGGATCAGGGCTCAGAGTTACGACTAGGGAGGCTAGGACTTAAAAACTATCACATGGTGATGTGGTAGTTTCCTGAACTAGGGGCCTCCTTCTGTACCCCAATATGTTTTTCTCCTTCTATGGGGACGCCCCGGAAAGGTGCCCCTAATTTTGGGAAGCCACCATATGATTTTAATATGATCCATGGTAAGCGCTCCTAGTATCCCCCCTAATAACCCGTATAGTAGTCCCCTGCATAATCCCCTATATAACCCCCCCCTAGGGGGTGTAGACCATGTTTGGGGTAGAAATCTGAAAAGCAGTCAAGGACCTCAGTGTATGGTAGCCCTGAGGCCTCAACGTTTAATGGGAGGTCCAGCGTAGGTATAATCTGCATATCACTGCCCTTAAATTCAGTTCTAGGCCTCCTCAGTCCATCATATGGCCATACATGGAGTAAACCCTAAACCCTAAACCGTGTTAAATTGAGTCCAACTGAACAGTAGGTTTTAGGAGGGAAGGCCCTCTCCAGAAAATCGAAAGATCACTCCTCCACTCAGTAAAACGGCTTTGCTTTGGGCGGTTTAGGGTTTATAGTCCCCCCCAAGTAGATAGAATATGGGGTATATGGGGATCTTATTCTAATGTACCCAAAGCCATATTCTAGTAAGGTAAGGGGGACTAGAGGGGTATGCTAGGCAAGTAACTTCCGAGAACCATGCACAACGTCATCATCTTTCCTTCAACACAGTGAAGAGATATTTTCAGAGGGGGAGGGGCGTTCACCTGTCAAAAGCAGCAGTTTGTGGGTTGCTTCCAAAAGCCTATTTGCAGACTGTTGTAAACCTGCCCTGTGCGATGCGCCACGAAGAAGGAAACTCCAAACTCTATAGCCAAGTCCCCGGCCTCTAGGAAACAGTCCTGATCCTCCATGCAATGGGTGTATTTAGGGGTTTCCCCAAATTAGGGGTACCTACAATAATGGAGAATCAAATGGAAAATGAAATGGAAACTGGGATTATGTAGGGGATTCTACATGCAAAACTTCTGGATCCCAAACTGTGTGACGCAGGAAGAGAAAGGGGACCTGAAGAAGAGCCCGTCCAGGGCTCAGCAATGCTCACATGACAAGCAAGGAATGTCAGCCCAGCATCCTACACAGTAAAGCTATATGTACCATAGTCTAAACTCCTTAAAGGGGGGTTATATATGGGATTATAATAGGGACTATTATAGGGGATATTAAGGGGGATACTAGGAGTTTAGACTAAAGCTATATCTTGACACCATGACTAGTCAGGCAGGCGGCTACGAATCATGTTTTGTGGGAGATGCTGTCCTACTTGCGCTTCTGGGGACGCGTCCATAGTGAATCCCTGGGTGCCACTGGAGCATCTAGACCTTGTCGGATGTTGCTTGGTTTAGCCGAAAGACTTAGGATCTGAGAAAGTCATCTTTCGCCTCTTGGGGTCCATACATCCCTAGTCTGAGCCAGGATACAATAATTCTGCCAGACAATCCATGGGTTTCGGATGCTCTCCAGTACCAGAACTCGAAGGATGCAACCCTAATGCACAATTCAACGTTTAGGGTGTTGGGGTTAGGTCCTTCAGGCATCTTTCCGGCCTCTGTGACTGGGGCCCACTGGATACAGCATGTCGAGATACAAGTTGGCATATGCAAGCCGAGGGCCGGAGATCAGCGTATGTGGGCTTTTGTGTAGCCTTACTAACAGTTAGGCGGCCGATGATGCCTTATCAAGGCCTCCCGAGCCACACCTAATCCTTTTCTGAGCGGCTTCAGCCCATGCATTGAACTGAGGAGGGCCTCCTGTGGAGCGTAACAGCCGCTGCGACTGCCTCATCATCCGAGCGTGCAGGGGGAGCAGCTGCAGTCTGAGCTCTCTCCCGACGTCTCTGGCGCTTTCGTTGCCCTTGGCCCGACGGGCTTAACGCAGCTTGTCCTCAATCACCTATGTCTCACCCTCCGACAGACACCGTTGGTACCATGCTCGGCCTTGCCTCCGCCATCTCCTGCTCTTGCCTCATGAGCACAGCCGTGACAGCAGCTGCAACAGCCTACAACCCAAAAAAGCTTCACTCCGTAGGCCCCTGGGATATTTAATATTTTCCTTAATGGCTTTAATAAGGGACCCTATATACTAATATTTTCCAAAGGGTTTTCTTTAGCGGCCAACCCAGTTCAACCCTAGATCCTTCACTGTGGCCTTTTGGAGCATCTCAGGGTTAAAGGCTTAGGGACGTGCTAGGAACCCAAGGTCTCAAACCTTGTACAGCACTATAGGGATTCGAATAATTAGGGTTTAGGGGTCAGGGTTTAGGGTTTAGAGTATGATGGTTCTAGAATCTAGATTCTTTGTACAACTAGAGTGCCTCAAACAGATCTTAAAAGGCCTGCCGCTGCACCACCCCCCCAGGTGCCCCCATGATAAGGCTCAATTGGAGTTACTGAAGGTGGATTCAGGGGGAGCTTTAGTGAAAGCTATAAGCCGTTTTAAACTTGAGCCCTAATCCCTAAACCCTGAACCCTAATCCCTTAACCCTGAACCATAAACCGTAATCCCTAATCCCTAAACCCTAATCCCTAAACCCTAATCCCTGAACCCTAAACCCTGAACCCTAAACCCTAAACCCTTGCTATGCAGGTCGTCGGTGTTTTGGAAAGTGGGCTGGATCATGGCCATCAAACCAGTGCAATAATGCAGGTGTAAAAGTCCGCTGGCTTCAACAAAAAAACCTAAACCCTTAACCCTGAACCCTAATCCCTAAACCCTGAACCCTAAACCCTAACATCCTGGGCCAGAAGCTACGGCCAAGCGAGGTCACAGCTGCCAGCCTCCACCGATGTCACGCCGAGTTCAAGCGCGGGGCCCAGGGGTTTGAGGGTCTGGGGTTTAGGGTGTAGGGTGTAGGGTTTAGGGTTTAGGGTGTAGGGTTTAGGGTGTAGGGTTTAGGGTTTAGGGTAGGGTAGGGTTTAGGGTCCAGGGATTAGGATTTCGGGTTTATAGGGACTGGGGTTTAGGGCCTGGCGTTTAGGGTGAGTGTTCATGATTTGGGGCTAACTGGCTAACCTCGACCTCCCAAATACCCAACATAACAGCCCACATACCCGTTATTGTTAGGGGTCAAAGGTTATGACCCTATAAAACCTCAACCTTGAAGGCTAAACCTGAACCCTAAACCTTGAAGGCTAAACCCTAAACCCTAATCCGTAAACCTTAACTCTAAACCTGAATCCCTAACCCCTAAACCTTAAGGGCTCAAACTTAGGTACGAGGTCCAGGTATGCTCTGGTAAGGGGTTTGGGATTTAGGGTCTAGGGTTTCAGAGAGTCCTGGTTCAAAAAGGGTCTAGGGTTTAGGTAGGGTTTAGGGTTTAAGGACATTATAACGCTAAACCCTAAACCCTAAAAACCCTAAACATAACGGGCTTTAAGGTTTAGGGTTTCGGGTGGTTCGTCTCAGGCCAGGGCCCGCGTCCTGGATTAAACAACGGGTTACGGGGGGCTCCAAAACGTGAGTGGTTGTCAAAATTATGGTCTCTTTTTGGATCCCTATTATAATACGGCATTTAATTTGTAGGGTACCCAAAAAGGGACCATGATTTTGACAACCACCCACGTGGTTACCGATTCTGGACCCAAAGTAGCATAAACTTGGGTATAGGGATCACGGGATCCCCCAAAACGCGCTCCCTACATAAGGGAAACCTGTTGGTAGCCCACATGCTTCAAGTCAAGAAAGCAAGAAAAACAGGACCATCAGGACCCAAAACAACTAAGTCCCAAACTGCTTGGTCTTGCAAGCCCACGTGGCGCATTAAATCGCGCAACTCCATAAAACTAAGCCCTAAACCGCTAGAACTACGTGTCCTCAGTCCCGAAGCTTCCCCCAAGTTTTGCTGTCCCGTTTTAAAGGCGGTTTCCATACATAGGCGAACCCCAATATAGACCCCTATATACACCCTAAACCCCAAACCATAGTTATTATGGGGATCCCCTAGAAGGTAGCCCTGCTTGAAGGAAAAGTTGATTCTAAGGCATTGTGCCCACACCAGCCTCATCCATGCCTCCGGCGCGCGTGCCCTCGATTCCCATACCACCGAAAGGAGCCGCGAGTTCTTTACAGGGTTTAGCGTGTAGGGGATAGGGAGCATGGGTTTAGAGTCTAGGGTTTAGGGTGTAGTTCTAGGGAGCCTACAGCCGTCACATACTGCAGGGGCTGTAGTGGGATTATACCCATAAGGGCATATGTAGCAGGAAGTGCGCGGAGCGCTGCGGCTAAGTAAGCATCGAAACGAAGCAGCTTCTGAGAAATTATGTAGTCCCACATGAGCAATTTCACTCATAGTAGCCCAGATATTTGGGGGGGCCCGTGTCCCATATTGCGAGGGACGCTTGCAACCACCCTTGCACATCTGGCAGTTTCCCTAAACAGTGGCCGCATAGAGACCCCCAAATACTATAGTCCTTGTTATGGGAACGCCAAAACAAGTATTTTGACAAATCTCCATTTCTCATGGTGTCTATGCATCCTCCCTGGTTGCTCAGCAGCCCCTTAGCCTTGGCAGGCAGCAGCTTAAGCCAAACCGTCGCTCAGGTCTAGGGTTTAGGGTTGATAGGGTTAAGGGGTTAAGGTTCATGGGGTTTAGGGTCAACCGTTTTTTGCTGTACAGGCTGGGGGCACAAATATTGTTTTTGATCATGTGCTTAATTATCATGTGTAATTGTCATGCTTATCATGTTGGTCTGATTTCTTTATTTTGTTTGGACTAGGGGTATGATCTTTTACCATATCCCTAAACTACCCTAAACCCTGAACCCCCTGTCTGAATCTGAGTTCTTTTTCGGCATCTCGGGTGAAGGTCAGCTTCAGCTGGTCAATTCCACACATGATAACATGAGCTATAGTCTAAACTCCTTAAAAGGGGGGTTATATAGGGGTTTAGGGTTTAGGGATTAGGGCTTAGTGTCTAAACTCCTTAAAGGAGAATATACCCTAATAATGGAGAATCAAATGGGAAAGAAAATGGAAAGTGAAATGGAAACTGCTATATATGTAGGGGTATAGAAGGGTTATAGGAGCTATAGTCTAAACTCCTGAAAGGGGGGTTGTATAGGGGAGCATTATAGGGTATATTCAGGAGGAAGAAACATAGCTCATATTGTACAGGCCTAAAGAATACAAAAAAGGAGAAACAAATGGAAACTGGGGAACGGAAACTGGGTTTCGGTGGAAGTTTTTGGGGATGGTTACCTGTTTTTTGGTCTTCTAATCCTTCTGTACATGATTTACGGGGTCTAGAGTATAGGGTACCTCAAACAGACCTCAGAATCATATTGGCAATCCTCAAGCCCGTACATCATACAATCCCGACAGACCCTTATATATCCATGGCATTTTCCATGCTTTTTCATTTGTTTCTCAGTTATTGGGAAAATATCCCCTAAGACGCCGTTTACATCCCTACATAGCACCTACATAGGGCTACATAACCTTACATGCACTTAGGGGAGACTTGCACCGCAGTCTACCTGAGTCCTTTGACCTAAGAACCATTGCTTTGTCATATAGAGCCCTGAGTATGAGCCCTACTATTGACTGTTTAGGGTTTAGGGCGTAGGGTGTAGGGTTTAGGGTTTAGGGTTAAAGGGTGGGGGCAGGACCCCAGCTTTGGGATTTTAGAATTTCCCGGCATCGTTAAACAAGGGCCTAGGGTTGATAAAAAGCGATGCTACCCAACTAATGCAGAATCAAATTGACAAGAATGGAAAACAACATGGAAACTGGTATAGAGGGATTCATATCAGGTAATGAGGGGGCTTCAGTTCCCCCAGCCCCTATAGGGACCAAGCGATAACCTTTAGTCCCTTATACATACTATGTTAAATGACGCTAGTCTTCCGTCATGTGCCTTCATAGCTCTCTTGCTCAGAGAGGGCTGGCTTCTCTTCAGGGGCGTTTTCCTCATCTGGCAGGGCTTCGTCCTCGTGAAGACCAAAGCCTACTTAGAAGGAGGCTAAAGTTAAAGGCTAAAGGGCTTTCATGTCTTTTTGCGGGGGAGGGAAAAATCTAAATCCTGACCCTATACTTTTCCGCGATCTGATCCCAGTAGAGCCCCAAAAGCCCTTGACCCACAACCAACCCTCAGCCCTAAACGTGATTTAGGGTTTAGGGTCCGGGGGGCTCCTCCACATACCAAACTCTCATGCTACTGTTGATGCAAAGAATCGTGCATGACCTTAGTATGCCATAATGCCACAATTCCAGGTGTATAAGTAAGGTACTTAGAGTCATGCAGGATTTTTTGTGTCCACCTGATAAACTCCTATAGAATCTCCGTTTCCATTTCATTTTCCATTTTTTCCATTTGATTCTCCAGTATCGGAATAATATCCCTAAGCCTTCATCCCTGTAGTATCCGCCGTAGTTTTTTGGAGGGCTGTAGCATTGTGAGGAGTTCCGAGGGGCAGGAGGAAGGCTGTCCGCCTGATCTTCGGAGAGGATTGCAACCGCATAAGGCATTGGGTTTTAGGGTGTAGGGCTTAGGGTTTAGGATTTAGGGTTGGGGTTTAGGGCTTCGAGTTTGGGGTTTGCACCCGGGATTTAGTTCTAAGGTCCTCACCATGGGCCCCAAACATGGGCCTTGCCTATTTCCTGGATCCTAACAATGGTAACTATGGGCCTTTCCTCAGGCTCCTTAGAGGCCCTCTAAAGGAGTGGTATACAAGGGCCCAAGGATTAAGGGCCCATGGTAGGGGTCCATCGTCGCCACATTGGGTTAGTGGCTAGAGCTCTGGTTTCCAAAAGAGAGTGAGGGTAAATGGGTTTAGGGCTTCAGGGTTTAAGGGGCCACTTTGGGGGCATAGGACAGCAGTATAGTGCAGGCGATCCCCTACACGCTAGTGACTACTTGTGGTGACGCGGGATAATTGTAATCTTATTGGTGTCTCCTACAGTGCTACTCGGAGAGCCAGGGGAACAAAACTAGCATCATAACTGGGGTAATTATTTGGGTCTGTTATGTGGCGACTTGTAGGATTCGTAAGTATACTTACTAAGCCGCCATCACCCTTCAAGTAAACCTTATACCCTAAACCCTAAGCCCTGACGTAGGGGGCAGAGGAGAACCTGAATCATACCCTGAATTTACGGGTACTGGAATGCTCCGACATGGCGATTTCAAAGCGTCTCCAGCTCTGAGCCCTGAATGCTGCCAATCTCCTAGGGTTTAGGGCGTTTAGGGTGTTAGGGTTTAGGGTTTAGGGGCTAAGAAAGCGAGGGTGTTAGGGTGTTTAGGATTGTTCATGGCTTAAAAGTTTAGGCTTTAGGGGTAGGGTCCCTGTTTCTTGGGTGCTACTTATGGGCCCTTAATTAGGCTTGTATGGCTTGATAAGGTATATAATAAGTATTTAAGGACCCGGGGATGAAGGGCCCTACCCGGACCCCCAAAGGGATCTAATAATCAGATTCTCTAGGACCATAAGGGAGAAGGTATACCCCAAGTCGATGGGGGCTAGCATGGGTCTATACAGGGGATCTAAGTCTCCCCGGGGTCTTGGTACGCCAGAAGGCTTCCGCCGTATCCATCTTCACGTAATTCGTAATACGGCTTTCTTGCAACACTCGCCGTGATGTGCTCTTGCTACCGTGGAACACATTGTGACACGATCCCATGAATAGTAGGACGCCAATATAGACCACATATGCTATTTTTTTTATGGCGGGCATCTTCAAAGGGGGACGTCTAAATTTTTGCAAGCCACTATTTTGGACAGCTTTTTGCAAAGCACTGGCTGGAGGACACGTCCTGACGGCTCAAATGTGGATGGCGCGGCTGTTGTATTGCACAGACGCAAGAAACTGGTTTAGGGCTTAGGGTGTGGGAAATGTCTCGAGATTTTAGTAGTAGATCGGGTCTACATGGGGGTCTCCTGTTTATGGGAATCCCTATCATTATGGCGCACTTCAGACGCTTCGACATTAGAGGGGAGAGATGAGACGCAGCGAGAAGCCTGACAGAATCCTAAATGGGAGGTTCTGAGAATGGGGGGACCTTTTGTTCATTCAGAAGCCATAAGATCTTGGTGACCCAATGTGAGACAAGACAGTAGATATTTAACGGCAGCGCACCGCAGTGTTGAGAAATCAGCAATCAGCAAACATATTGGCTGCCCTGCGGAGCAAAGCATTAAGTGGAAGTGCCAGCAGAAGCTGCTTGCATTTCACTGTGGAGTTCTTGCAGACATAGAGGCCTTGCGCGAGCTGAATGCCGAGTGGGCCGCTATTCCTGAACCAACCATCAATTTGAACCAAAACCTCTCATTGCAAGATCTTCCTTCAGGAGGAGCCCAAGCAAACCACGTTCAACATTCCTGCCGGGCTTTCGCAGCAGGCAGGCTCCTCAGGGTGTGGAGTCGCGAGTTTCGGGTTTAGGGATTTAGGAGGGACCCCTATGGGGGACCCCCGATCCCATCAGCTTATATGCCACAACGTATATGGTGGTTTATACGCATATATACCTAGGTGGTCCTGATACGGTCCCTATTCAGAGTCCCTCCCAAAGCCCGCAGGGAATAGGCGCCATGATTATGCCTTACATAGCTCAAGGGTCTAGGATTTAGGGTGAACAGGTCGCTCAACCCTAAACTCTAGATTATCCGTAACAGAAAGCCTTTGGTCCTCACGGAGTCCCTACGAACCCATGGGGTCCCTAACTAAGAGCCAAGAAACCTAAGAAATCCGTTGTGTGCCAGTGTCGAAACTGTGACAAGCTAGGACACCTTATTTGAGTTGTAGTCTTGAACTACTTAAAGGCGGCTATGTGGGGATTTAATATAGAGAGTATCATAGGGGTTAGTAAGGGGGGTACCAGGAGTCTAGACAATAGCTCACATTGTTCTGATTTCCAGTTGAGACAGAAGAGTTTGCTCTGACAGAAAACCATAGGTGTTGCAGAAAGAAATTCGTAAGGTTTAGGGTTTAATCCTGTCCGCCAGCATCAATGAAATCAATAATCTGAATGAGCCATGCCTACATGTTACCCCCATGCGGTGGTTGGAATAGATAAAGTTGGAAGTTTCTGCCGTTTTGGGAAAGAGTCCTCTCCTCCTATAGGAATGGCTACTAATTTCTTATAGTATAACCCCAGGGAACTATTACAAATAACAATTATAGGTTTAAGGGAAGTGCAGAAACATCTAAGCCCCAGACCTCGCAATCCTAAACCCTATATCCAGTCATTGTAGCCCTATTCATGTTAGACTGGAATGGCTGGAAGGTAGCTATTGAAAGCTTGGCTTGGTTTCACGTGGTTTAGGGTTTAGGGTCAATGTGGTTTATAACGTTTTTGGGTCTACCTTGGGGCCTTCTTGTTTATGGAAACCACCACATGGGCTAGAGTCTAAACTCCTTAAAGGGGTCATATAGGAGATTTTATAGCGGACTATTATAGCGCTCATTAAGGGGGATACTAGGAGTTTGGATTATAGCTCGCATGAGAGAATTGAGCGTTTCGAACATGAGGACCCCGCGCACTAATAAGGTGGTTCTAGTTATCCCAACCCCTAAAATTGGGACCCAATATAGTCATATGAGCCATAGTCTAAACTCCCTGTCTCCTTAGTTTCCCTTGTATTAGTCACCTCTACAATCCCCTACATAGCCCCCTTAAAGGAGTCTAGACTATAGCTCATATGATAGTGGTAGAGTCCTTATTTGTAGGAATTGGGGTAGCTAGGAACTTCTTATCTACTACAGACCCTACGCAGTGTTTGCTTAGCACCGACCATAGCTTCAAGCTGCCGGTGCACAAAGCAGCAGCAAGATGTTCTAAGAGTTTTTAGATCTGAGAAATTCCCCACGATCTATGTACAGGAACATCATAGGGTATATAGGAGATATTATAGGGTATATGGGGGATATCATAGGGTATATAGGGACTGTATAGCAACAATGGAGATCTCGGAAACTCTGTTCGCGATATCCCCCACTAACTCGTTGACGAGATCCTTAGAATGCTTAGACTCCTGTACAGTACTTGGAGGGTCAGGGTGATTTGTTAAGTATAGTCCCCCTTAAGTAGATAGAATCTGGGGTATATGGGGATCTTATCATAATATACCCAAAGGTATATTATGATAAGATCCCCATATACCCCAGTGAAGGGCGACTACATACATAAGCCTTTTACTAACTCAAGATAGCCAAGTTGACCTACTTGCTAGGCCCCTGACCCTCCAAGCATGTTTTGCATGTTGGTTTTCCTGGATACATTGCCCACAGAGGAAAACCCTGGCTTGATGCACCGTGGTATGCCTTCCTTTTCGAGTTGTTTTACGCTCGAAGGCTTTTAGGGCCTGACGACAGGTAGGCCCCCAACATATCCCCAATAATCCCTGTATAACCCATTAAAGCAGTCTCAATTTTCTGTTCCATTATCCCAGTATAACCCCAACATTATACACCCAAAACCTTTGAGCGCGAGGTGCAGTTTCAAGAGCCCGGGACATCATCAGAGGTGCTCCGATGTATGTTCTTGGTTGGGGTGTTGGGGTTGGGGGCTTCATGCGCTTAGGGTTTATGGTGCGTAGGAGGAGTTTTGGATTTAAGTGAAGGGTGTTCATCCAGTGGTTATTCATAAAGAATGGCGCCATTTATCAATCGGGCTTCAGCTATGTTTCCCAAGGCAACTTGCCCATACGCCTGCCCTAAACCCTAAACCCTAAACCCGAATCATTGGCCCTGCTTGGGGACTGATGACCTAGTAGTCTCCTTCAGCGTAGCCTGGGACATCAGACAAAGCGGAGCTTAAATGATGATCATTACCATAGTCATAGATTCTTTGTATAAGAATGGTATAGGGTACTTCTAGACCTCAAACCAATGTTGGTACTTCTTCAGACTAAGTAGGCACTCTTTGCAAGGACAGTCGTCTTGGTCTTGGGCTAGTTTGGGTGAGGGTAGGCTTGGGTTTAGGGTTGAGGGTTCAGGCTTTAGGGTAGAAATTAGCGCGGACCCATTACCCTAAATGGCAGCTCTGCTTGAAGAGACCCAAAGTGAGACTGCGGGGCAGCTGTAGCCCCAAACCCTTAGTGTACGTAAACCCTTTGAATATTTCTTCAAAGTTGCCCCTAAGCCAAACGCTGAACCCCTCTAGAATCCTAGAGAAAAATCCTTTGTAGGGACTCCCTACATCGCTTCCTACACCCTACATGTTCAGTTCATGGTTTCGGGCCTTACCTTCCAAACCCTCGCTGCGTGCTCAAGAGGACCAAGCACCCTCTTTGCCGCCGACACCTCCGGCTGTGCCTACATCAGATCAGGAGGCCAGAGGGTGGTAGGTCACTGGAAAGGTTTAGGGCAGGTTATTGGGGGATCAAGGTTAAGAGACTTTTGCAATTAACAGTCAGGGGTATACAAGAGTATATAGGGGCATGACTGCTCTTTTTTGGGGGTCTAGGCTTTAGGGGCATAAAGAACTAGCACTCATGGAGAATAAAATGGAAGAAGAAATGGAAGGCCCGCAGTTCTTAGATCAATTTCAAACGGGTTGCGGGGATTTGAGGCTTAAACCCTATATAATCCCCTATATAACCCCCTTTAGGAGTTTAGACTATAGCTCATATGTAGGGTTTAGCACAATCAGACGCCCTTGTGCCAAGCCAACTTAAGGGTTCGGTTTAGGGTTTAGGGTTTAGGGTTCGGGTTTTAGGGTTTAGGGTTGTACCTCTAGGGTTGTAATCCATGGATTTGGGGGTTAGTATAAGGGGCTTGCTAGGGGTCCCCTGAAAAAATCTCGTGTGTAGCGGGGTTGCGTTGGAACGGGGTACGGCCTTTGGCCCCCTCGATGGAAGGTGGTCGGGACTTTAAGGTCCATGGATTGGGATATAGATAGGTCCTTATATCGTTATGGGGACCCAGGCTTTGCTTATTTCTCTGCCACCTGGAAGGAAGATGTATGGCTTGACTCATAGCTGGCTTCTTATTTAGTATATACTTGAAGGGACTATTCCTTGACCTGTGGATGGCTTTCCAAGGATAATGTGGATGTCCCATAGCATGTTTGCGACGTTATCAAAGTGTCTCAAAGCTGTGGATCCTCCTTGTGGCTCTTCATACGGGCCATAGCATAGAGACGGCCAAAATGGGGAACATTAAGCTTTTGTACATTTGACCTGCTTGGCTGCTATGAAAACCCAGGAGATTGTAAAGCAGGCGTTCTTGGTCCACAGGTTTGTGTGCTCAGGTTAAGCCATGGTCCCTCTTGGAGGGGTCAGGGGGACCTAGTTAGTACACTTATAAGTTAGCACTCCGATAAGCTATATCATTACCCTAATTATCCCCAGAACCAATCTTCTTACTAGTTTCCCCATATAAGGGACCCAAATCTAGACCCCAATATACTATAGTCCTTACTATGGGCAGCCCCAAAACAGTATCCCTGTTTTCGGGAAGCCGTAACACCCCAAACCCTATGTAGCTCCCTTTAAAGGTACCCCAACTACGTAGCTGTCCGTCGCACATGGCTCGAGCCTAGGAAATCCCTGGCCAAAGGCTATAGGGTTCAGTGAGCGAGCTTCTACACAGCCCAAAAAATGGTAGACAGGGATTACATAGCGTTTCTTAGGGTTATGTAAGGGCATAGGGCATAGGGGGATGTTACAGGGATATAAGTTGAAGGCCCAACAAGGGAAAATGAATTGGAAGCGGTTCATAGGGGAAGAGCCCGTTAATTAGGGAATCCACCTTGGATGTTGCTAGGATCCCTACTTTGATTGCTGGGCAATTCTGCAATTAAGGGGTACGGGGCTTCAAGGGTCAAGCAAAACCTACAAGACATTAGCAGCTTTGGGTGCTTCCCGGGACGACTGGTAGCCTTGATAGACGGAGAAATTATGCCAAACTGCCTCGATGGTTGTGGCGCAGCGCTTCCAGCTTGAAGCAGTGCTTCGATCAGCCTCGTTTGGGCTCCCTAAACCCCAAACCCGTAAACCCTAAACCCTGCTCATCTTTAAACAAAAAAAACTGCCTCGCTTCTTCTGCAAAAGCCTCTCGGAGCAGATCTGGAATGCTTGTTCTACTTTTTCCGATATAAGGGAGTTTGTCCAAACAACCCCTCAGAATCTTTAGTTGGGATGCCACATGTCCCCTTTAAGATCCGTACGTCTCCGTTAGGGTCCCCGGGGACCTCATTTTGAGAAACTCCCTAAATCCTAAATCCCTAAGCCCAAAATGCTTGAACCCTAAATCCCTAAACCCCTAAACTCTAAGCTGTTTAGGGTTTATAGTCCCCCTTAAGTAGATAGAATATGGGGTATATGGGGATCTTATTATAATATACCCAAAGCTGTATTCTATCTACTTAAGGGGGACTATAGGGCTTAGGGCTGTCTACAGCAGATGTAGCCATGAGAAATTTTGAGCCCAGGCAGCATGGATGCTTCCTACCGAGACCCTGGGCATACTATAGGGGCTGAAAAAATTGCCAATGTTATGCGGGGCTTAGGGTTCAGGATTTAGGGTCTGGTTCCAGATTCCTTATAATTATGGTATAGGGTACTCGAGAATTTTGAAAACAAGCTGCAGGGCAAAGTTTGTGTGGGCATGACGGGTTACATCCAGTAAGGCATAGATGCTCAACTTGCAAAGTTCGGTATGACATTCTACAGCATGAGGTGTCCAGCTTACAGAGGTTATATCCCCTTTTTATCAGTGGACATACTTAGCCCTGTCCAAGTACCTGCACCTTGCATCTGCACCCATGATCCACGAAACTTTCCGCAGGGTCTAGGGTTTTTGGGCCTAAACGCTAAAGCCTGGGGTTTAGGGTTGACCTTAATCAACAGTCTCTCGCACTGAGCGAGAGGGTGCTGATCCTAGCTCTGCCCCCAAACCCTGCTTGGTTCCTAGGCCCCGCACGGTGACGTGTTAAATGCCAAAGATTAAACCCCTGAAGCACTAAAGATTTGAAACCCAAACCTCCAACCCCTGAGCCTTACATGCCCCCCCATAGTCCTAATTTGTTGGTTTCAAAACAGGGTACCCGTTATACCCACCTCCCCTCCTCCAAATACTCTATCCCTCATCATGCAAGTAGGGATCCACAAAGGGGCGCCAAGCTGTTGGAACCACATGCCACAAATCCCAATCCCAACCCCCAGGAACTAGAACTATACATATTTTAATTTGTATCCAATACAGCCACTACACATGGACTCCCCCTTGAAATTGTTTGATTTCAAGTAGCCTTCATGTAATGAAGGCTCTTCAGGGGGTTCATGGCACCCGTATTACTTTTCAGTTTGGTGTTGCTTGGATCTATGGGGAGTTGGAGCTGAGGATCTTTCGTGTTTCGCGGCTCATACTCCTTGTTATTGACATTTAAATCAGCGTGTATGTAGAATGGCACCCCTACCATGCCGTGATGAGACACAACTGATTTCTAGTTAGATCACATACCGTGAAACTGCCTCACTAGTGGGGCAGGGGGCGGGGTGAGCTCCGTGTATGTTCCAGGTATATGTCCCTAGTGTATACATAGCAGAGTATAACAAAGCAAGCAAGTGCATATATCCATAGGTACACGTCAAATTTACGCGTGTACCATATATCCCTACCCTAGACTCTAATCCCTAAGCTCTAAACCCTAAACCCTAAAACCCGAACCCTAAACCCTAAACCGAACCCTTAAGTTGGCTTGGCACAGTGAGCCCGGGGCTGTCGAGCAGGGCAAACGCACTCCAGAGCCAGAAGCCTGCCGGCTCCTGTCCTCTCTGGGCCTCCCAAGGCCTTGCCAGGGAGGATTTTCAAGGCTTGCTGGTTTCGCCCAAATTCAAAGCGACAGATTCATTGGGCCTGGAGCCAACTCCAAAGCCAAATCTTGAATCTTCACTCGACTTCAAACCGCCAGGCTCGCGGGCCTCGAGCCTCGGCTGCGCCGCCGCCAAATCCTGGCAACGCCCATCGATTTTTACAGAACCCCATTGAATTTATGCAATTGCGTTTGGCCTTAGATTCGAAACGCCAAGCTCGGGAGGCCTCGAGCCAACCCCCACACCCAACCAAGACGCGAATACGCGGAGGAGAGAACAAGAGCACGATCAGGATTCGAAAGAACCCTGAGCCCATAGAGGTTGAGGCAGGGGTGGAGCACCAGCGCGGGTGGGCTCCTGCAAGTCGGGGTGCGCGCCTGAGTGCTCTCATCACCAGCGCACCCCCTCACGGAGACACCCTAAACCCAAAGCCCCAAACCCTAACGGAAAAGAGCGTGCCAACAAAAACAACCGAAGTCCTAAACCCGAAGCCCAGGACCTATGCCTCATCATCTGTGGCCCTGGCGATGAACCTGAGGAAATCTTGGCCCGCCGCCGCCTCCGGGCCGGAGGAAGTTTGGTGGAACTCTACAGTTAGCAAAAAGCCAGGTCTTAGCTCAGCTTGCTGTGTCTTCTCATACTGTAGGGGCCCAAGTAACTGACAGTATTGTTGTGGTCCTAAATTCCTGATACAAACGTCATATAGGGAAATAAAAGATGTGGCATAGAGCGCCTCAGATAAACCCAAAAAATTGGCATTACTAAGTATTCAGGCTTCCCTTCTGCAAAATCCTTATACACCGATATCTAAGCTCAGCTTAAATCTCATGTTCCATCCTCTTTTCCATGTGATTCATGATTGGGATTACATCCCTCAACACCCTATATCCCTGTAGAACCCTGTATGCCAGTTACCCGAGACCTTACTGGTAATTGTTCATGTTTCTACAGCAGGGCACTGATGTCCCATGCTTGTTTCTCATTCAGCGGAGTTCCGAAGGGAACGAGTGGTGTCACACATTGTTAGGGTTTCGGGCTTGCATGCAACATCCCCCAAAGCAACATGCAGCCAAAGAGAATCCCGTGGCTTCAAGGACTGTAAGTGTCTTTATGGGATGTTGGAAGTTCCATGCTTGGATTTGGGCAGGGTATTGGCAGGGCATTTGCTCATGCCCCTGGGTTTCCCTTCAGCACGCAGTGCAAAACACCGATTGGGAATGCTTTGGCTTGTTAGGGCGCATGGGGTGTTTTGGAGGCGCTTAGCCTTTGAGATTGAGGGTTATAGTCCCCCTTAAGTAGATAGAATATGGCTTTGGGTAGATTATAATAAGATCCCCATATACCCCATATTCTATCAACTCAAAGGGGACCATAGACCCAAGGGGGACTGTAAGATTCCTGAGCCCTCCATAGCTCTTCGAAATTTCGAGTGGGTGGTTTACCGGTAGAAGCCTCATCCAGCCATATACCCTAGTCTCCCTATATAAACCTTAGGTAAGGCAACCCTGGCAACTTTCCACCTGATACCGAGTTCAAAGGGTTTAGGGCTTAGGGCGAACTATCTGAGATTTCCCCCGAACACCACCTGCAGGACGCCTGTGCCACATCCAGACACAAGGACAGGGCCGCTGGCATCAAGATAGGTCCTTTACAGGGCTTAAAAGGGTTATATACGGGATTACATAGGGGAGTGTTACAGGGGTAATTCAGGGGGATACTAGGAGTTCAAACTATAGATTACATTGATTTAAGGCTTGGGGTTTTCGTCTTGGGTGCGTGCTACCTATCCGGAGCCGTAGTAGAAGGAAACTAGTGTGGGACCGTACTCAGCGATATCCTGGGCAGGTGCCAAGAGTGAGGGCCCCTCGAAAGCAGCCAAAATGGTACATCATTTCTTTTTGGAACCACCAGCTTAGAGACCACAATTTTCAGGATGTTCCTTGCAGACCAAGGGAAGTGGCATGAGATGGCAAAAGCCACCAAGAGGATTTAACACAAACCCTAAACCCACAAGCTGTAGTCTGCTTCAGAACTATTTTTCATTCATATTACAGCATAACCCTGAGGAATTACTAGCACTAATACTTTTCAATATACGGCAAGAGTGTCTCACAACTGGGGTGCCCTTGAGGATCAGGTTCTATGGCATGATAGCGGGGTCATAGCGGCCTCGGGGCCCTCCTAGAGCCAATATAGGGAAAACATTATAGTGGAGAGCCAGATGGAAAAGAAGTTGGAAAATACAATGGAACCTGGGATCACTGAGGGGTTTAGACATTAGGGTTCCCACAGGAGCATGAGGGGTCGACATAGACGTCCCTCTGGTCGTTTAGTATAGTCCCCAATCATATTCCCTAGTCAGGACCCAATGTCCAGTAAGTACAGACGGATGTTTCGCGCATCATTTGTCGGAGGGGTGAATGTCTTGAGATTCCCTATAGCATCCTGGATGGAGTGGCTGTATTCAGATAGACAGACTCTAACTTGGAGAAATGACCAGAGTTACAGTGTGTGGCTTTGTGGCATTTAAGATGTTCTCAAAAAGGCATGTTACTGTTGTGCTCTTAGACCATTCGCCGTGGGTTGGGGGGGGCATTTGAGAGACTTCCTACAGGTGAACAAAGGGGCCCATCATATTGGGCTATAAAATCAATAGCTCATTGGGTAGTTCCCAAAAATAGGGTTCATTCTGCTGGCCCAGAAGTTTTAGAAGTAGGGTTTAGGTTTAGGGTTTAGGATTAACCCTAAACCCTAGTCTATAGGGTCTAGGGGAATCACCCATTTAGGTCCCTGGAAATGATGCCACCAAGGTGACAAGCGAGTCTCCGTTATCGGATTCTGTCAGGAGGCCAGCAGGGAAGCCATGCTAGGGTTTAGGGTTTAGGGCTTAGGGTTTAGGGTTTAGGGTTTCCGTCGGGTCTAGGGTTCAGGGATTGGGGTTTAGGGTTTAGAGTTTATAGTCCCCCTTAAGCAGATAGAATATGGGGTATGAGGCGCTCTTATCATCATATACCCAAACCCATATTCTATGTACTTAAGGGGGACTATAGGGTTTAGGATTTAGGAGGGTCAGGGGAACTTAGCAAATGTACTTATAACCCTTGCAAGGTCCCAAAAGCCATGAGCCACCCCAGTTCTCCTAATTATGAACCTACTTACCAAGTCCGCCTGACCCATCAAGTCGGAATTCGCAAAAGCTTCCAGGAGGCCTTGGCGCAAAAGCCTTACATCCCCACATTCTAAGACCCGATCTCAGGTGGAAGGTTCCGTCTTTTGGCATCCCCCACCCGCATCCTCAGTCATATCGGACTTGGGTCGACACCTGGGTGCGCAAGCCGGCCGTCACTGGACGAAAGTGGGCCCTGACGCTATCATCCTGCCAGAGAACCATCAGCTTCAGATCCTATCCGAAGCAGGGCAGCCTAGACATATTCGCATTTTAGATCAGGCTGGCAGTATCTACGTGGAGATGTCGGGGCATGTGGTACTAAATCCGGACATGTCATTTGCCCGGTACCACCATGTAGATGTGAAGGATGACCAAATGAAAGCTTCTGGCCTGCTGTTTAGGAGCTTGAACTACGTTTGTGGGGGGACCACACTTTCTAACTACCATGTATTCCTAGTATGGTAACTTAGTTTAGGTCATCGTAAACCTCAAACCCCCATCTAAACCCCAAACCCTAAACGTTTCAGGTCCTGAACAGCAACCCAGGCTTTTGGCGCTCTCTCCACTCGCTATGTGCTTTTAGGTGGGTGCCTGCAGACCTTGGCCTTTGGCACGAGGCTCACCTTGTCCATTCATTTTGAAAGCTCCAGGAAGACTGACATCCTTTGGTGGAGGGTGCTGTCAACTTTTTTCAGCATTTTCGCCGCGCTGTATGCCCTTGTGGACGTTTTTGGGATTGCCTTTACAGGACGGAACTCTTTTCCGTTTTGCCGAAATAGTATAGATCTCCCAGATAACTCCTTTAAAGGGCCCTGATGCCAAACCCTAAGCCCTAACCCTGAACCCTAAACCCTCATCCCTAAACCCTTAACTCTAAACCCTAAACCCTTAACTCCTATAAATGCCTACAGGACAGCACGTGTCTGCTATCATTCTACTTCTGGGCACCTGTGCAATTCTGATGGCCACAATCCCACTTCAACTGGCGGCTCGGTTTAGGGTTTACGGTTTAGGGCTTCGGGTTTGAGATTAGGGTTTAGGGCTGAGGGTTTGAGTTTAGGGATTAGGGTTTAGGGATTAGGGTAGATAAGGGTTTAGGGTTTGAGGTTTAGGGTTTGAGATTAATGCAGAGGATTTGGGTTTAGGGATTAGGGTTTGGTTTGAGATTGCTGCAAAAGATTGGGCTTCAGGGATGAGGATTGGGGATTTCGGGTTTGATATTAGGGTTCAGGGATTATGGTTTCGGATTTAGCGCTTGGGGATTTTGGGGAGTAGGGTTTAGGGCTTAGAGACTTTAACTAAGTTACACTAAGTTGCTCTGATTTGCCTCATATCCCTTTGATAGCAAAAGGAACTCAAGTTTCACATAATCTGATGGCCCTATACAATCCCTTAAAACCCAAGCTTCCATTTCATCATCTCGTTTTCCATCTGGTTTTCCTCTTTTATTCTCCATTATGTCCTTAGTATCAGCAGCAACCCAGGCGGGGGCATCACAGTTCTTTGCCGAGTTGGCCTCTGCGTGCCTCTGCCTTGTACTCACGGCCATGCTGCAGTATTGGAAGACTCGACATTCTTACCCGGCTCGGCAACTTGGATGGAGCTTTCTCTGGGTTGTCGGCTACATCTTGTGCACCTACGGGTTCGTGTTCATTACTTTGTTGAACGGAGCTGCGTACATGGCCTTTCTCGCACGTGGCTATGTTGTTGCAGGCTCTTTATTCTTGCCTTCAGCGACCGCTGCATCTGAAATGGTGGCCATTGCAGTGCTACGCGAGGTCTACTGCAGAGTGGCTTGGCCCCATCGCCCCGGAGGAACTGGGGCTGTGCCCGGAGATCAGCTGTACATCCCTGTCCCCATTGCAGTCACTGCAATTCACGGCTCATCGGAGTGCATGCGTTTGGCAGCTGTACTGGCCGGCGCGATGCTTGGGATGCGTTCAACACTGTTTGAAAACCTGCCCAAAGACCCAGTAGACCTTGTAGACTACGAAGCAATCTAGGCTCGACAGGAGAAGTATAGTCGAATGGTCCACGACAACCGCCAAGTGATCCTGGCACTTCCACCCGTTTTGAACCCATGAATGTGCCGTGCCATGCCACCGACATGCCCAAAATTGACGTGAAGGCCCAAGAGGGTACCTACAAAGACTATATTGTGCCTGTCAAAGGGGTTAGTTGCATTATGGGCTTTCATGCCACTTTGGGGGGGGAATAACCGTCTCCGGCTTCTCGTGTTTTTGACCTTGGGATGGACATCCCACACGAAACCCTAAAAGAGAGAACGCAGCGCATTACTTGCGCAGAAAGGGCATCGCAAGGTACGTCGCCACGCAGCTGTAACCCGAGGTGGCGGGCAAGTTATCTAATACATTGAAATCCCAATATGTAGGGGTTTCAGGGTTTGTGGTTTAGGGTTTCGGGTTTCAGGGGTTAGGGTTTAGGTGTCTAGGGTTAAGGGTTTAGGATTTAAATCCTAATATATACCCCATTGTATGAAATCCCAATATATAGCCCACTAAAAGAAAACCCAATATATGACCCATTGTAAGACATCCCAATATGTAACCCTTATTACTATAGCAGTTTTCATTTTATTTTCCATTATTCCTATAATACCCTATATTCTACTATATACCCTATTGTCAGAGAGTAGTCTCCTTTTCTTTTCCATTATCCCAGTGTAACCCCAATGGTTTTGGTGTTCAATGAACAGTTACACGAGAGTCCATTCGCCACCATACCGACAGCAATCACCATGTCCCGGCTGGGAGGCCACCTCTTTTGCGGTTTAAGCGCTTTTCTGTAGCTGTCTCCATATAAAAGCTTGGCGCAGGTGAGCTGGGCTAGATGAGTATGTGACCGTGAGAAAGAAAATTGAATTCATTCAATATCTCCGTAAACTCAAAAGAAAGTAGTAGTTTCCACTTTGGTTTCCATTAAATACCCCTGTATACTTATATACTTATATCTGTAATCCCTCTAGGCAATCTGAAGTCAGCCCAAGGATACGAAGCAACGACTTCGGATGGATTGGAGTTGCTGTTTCTTCGTACGTCATGAACATATTCCTTCGCTTAGGCTGGATTCGATTTGTGCTTTTCAAAGCCATGCGCGCTACGTGCGGCCTTAGCATGGCTTCACGTTTGTTTGGCGTCAGCAGCTGGGTGAAGCTTCACGATGAGGTGAAAGTCCACGCAGGCTACTTCCGTTTTATCATCATTGTGGCGCTGGTGACTGCCAGGGCCATTGCATATGGATTCTTACCTTTCAATCACCCTCAAACCCCTGGATTTGGCTTGTCAGCCAGCTGCGCAATCTGTGGTCTTCTCTTGACGGAGATCCTGGAAGACTGGACTGTTCTCCAACAAGTTCTGCCAGAAAGCCCTGTGACTGTTGAGATGTTGCTGGTTCCACATTGGGATGTTATTCAGAAAAACATACTTGCGCATTTGTTTGAGTGTTACCGGAACAAAGCTAAAGGCCTACACCCCAACCCTAAAGCCATGAACAGTAAACCCCTAAATCCTGAAACCCTCAACACTAAATCCCCCAGAGCCTAGGCTGACGGAACACGTGTCCTACATGCATCCAAGATCACTGGCAACCTTTGAGTGGCGGATCAGGCCGCTTCCCGAGGAGGGTTTGGGAGTTTAGGATTTAGGTCTCAAAAAGGCTTCAGGGTTTAGGGTCAAATTTTCAGCTTGGATGAAGCACTATAGGTTCTATGAGTGTATGTATGGATAGATTAGGATGTACAGGGTTCATATTATGTAGGTTTCAAGGTGTATGACCCAATCCCCTTTTATTGTGGACTCTCATAACCAAGAAGGGAGAAAACATGGAAAATGCAATGAAAGCTGGCTTATGTAGTGGTTTACAAGGAAAGAACCCCTTAATTAAGGAATATACCTTTGATCATACCGATTCTTGTATCACGGAAGGTCTTTTCTACAGGGCATTGGGCCGTCCAGGTTCCCTTTTCCCCAACCCCTCCAAACGAGCCCGGCATCGTGAGAAGCAGCTGGATAAATGCTAAGGTTACTATCTGCCCGCATTCCTTACAGGGATCAGGGTGACGTAGTGAGTATATTTATAACCCCTAAAAGCCACATACTAACCCCAGCTAACCCCGTTCTAAACCAATTTACTAAGTCCCCCTGACCCTTCAAGTACATAGCTTGGGCATGATCTCCCCCAAAGCCCTCATTTAATTTGATTCTGTAAGCTCCCATCTTGCCTAGTCTTACACCCTTACTTAGAGGCCCGAATGTGAATAATCCTACTTGTAGGAGGCCCCCCCCCTAAAAAAAGGAAGCTCCATATAGTAGTTTTACTATATTTTCGGACCTCAATATATATAGCCCCCAAACGGCTATAGCTGTTTGTTCTTAAAGGGACACCCAAAAAGAGACGCATCATTTTGGGAACCCCCCTCAGAAAACAACTTCTGAGCCAGTCTCACCAGGCCTGAGAGCGACGAAGGACGTGGCGAATCTGGGCCGCTGCTAAGGAACTCGGGGGTTTCCCAAAAGTATCGGTACCCTTTTGAAGGTCCCCATAATAAGGATTGGAGTATTTTGGGGTCCCCTTATTTTGGGAAACTACCATTTAAGTTCATGTATTACGGAAAGCTTATTAGTTACCATATTATACACCCATTATAGTAACCCTAAATCCTAGACCCTACACCCTAAACCCTTAAACCCTTAAATCCTAGACCCTAAACCTATATACCCATTATAGTAACTTAATGCAAGTTCCTTAAGAGCAACCCAGGAATTCACTCCGATAGGCTGCAGCAATTGGGAGAGCGCAAAATCTACGCTAAGCAGGCAGCCTCTAGGCACATGAGGGTTAGGTTTTGGTTTAGGGGTTTGGGTTTAGTACTGCCCCCCCTCAGTAGCAGTTGGATAATAGTTGTACTATGGATAATAGGACCCCTAATATAGACTGCTACGGGGAGGGGGCAGTACCCAAGGTTTGGGGTTTAGGGTTTAGGAGTTTGGGGTTGAAGGTGTAGGGTTAGGGAGGAGTTTAGACGATGGCTTACATGCGGGTTTAGGGTTTTCTGGGTTTCTCGAACCAATGGGCTTTTCGGATCCTCGGGTTGTACAATTCTCACCTGAAAGGCGTCTGCATTTTCCTGACGAGGCCCCAGACAACTCAGCTGATTTCCTTGCAATGGACAAAGTACGATGCCTTTTATTACCATTATTATTATTACGATTATTGTTACTACTATTATTATTAGTAATTAATACTATTATTGCCATTACTAGATAATATCAGCAAGCCCGGAGTGTGGCACATTGCATCTGAGGATTGCGCTCAGCCAGGACATCGAGAATTCTTGGGGACTTCTGCGAAGAAGGCTTGGCATTTGGAGGGTCAGGGGGACCTCAGAACCCTAAGCCCTAAACCAGCATGCTCATGGTTTAGAGCCATGTCACTTTGTGAGGAGGCTCATAATTGGGGATGGCTGGCACTATTGCATGGCTTATATTGGCTATAAGTCTACATACTTTGCGAACCAGATTGGCCCACTTCTTCGTTCAAAATCTCGCTGCCGTGCGGAGCATCCTGAAAATTTTGAATAAACTCGCGCCCCCGTGTGGAGCATCCTGGAAATTTTGAGAAATTCGCGCTCCCGTGCGGAGCATCTTCAACATTTACTTGTTTTTCGTTCAAAATCGCATTCCCATGCGGAACATCCTGGAAATATTGATGAAAATTGCGCTCCTGCGCGGAAAATCCTAAACTTCCTAAACACCAACACCCGAAGCCCAGCCCAAAAGGTTGACTGCAACATTCTAAACGGTTAAGGTTTAGGGTTTAGGGTTTAGGGTTTATTCTAAGACCTAAGTCCAAAGCCGGAAACCACCAAAATCTTGAAGCCTTGTAAGCCAATAAGAGGATTTGGGCCCCAACCCCCCAAATTAGGCCCCCCAAATTATCACATGATGAGAACCCCCCTCAACCCTGTACAGCCCCAATATTTCTGCCTGGACCTCAGGGCTGCCAAAAAACCGTTGAAACTATTGTTGATGGAGGAAAATTTGCACCACCTAAAGTTTTTAAAGTCCTAGGAACTACAGTAGTTTAGGGCCCCTAGGTGGTACAAGATTTCCTCCATCAACAGTATTAACCTCCAAGAAGGCTTGGTCAGCCGGGGAGGTTCGTACCTGCTCCCGTGCCTGGCTCGAGGTGTTAGCACATGGTTTGAGGTTTACCCTCAACCTAGGATTCGGTAGGGCATCCGTTTACAAACGCGAGGTTTACGGTTTACCCTAAACCCACAAGGTTTACCATGGTTTGCCGTTCAGGGTTTGGGGTTGGGGCTTAGAGCGGTACAGTTGATATTAACCAGACCCCTGAAACAATCTAGAAAGTAGATCCCCTTTCTAGGGTTCCTAGAAATTTCCCTAAACCTAAAACGCAGAAACGTTTACCACATTTGCGGTTTCCGGGTTCTAGATCAGCTCATCCCAACGCTCCGGGTTAAAACCTTCAGAAGGGTTTAGGGTTTAGCGAAGTAGAATACCACACTTTCCAATGTGTAAGGGACTCAGGGTCATGCAGGATGTTTAGTTTTTGCAGGCTGCCTCCTAGGGGCTAGAGGGATTATGACGGGGTGACGGAAGACGGGTAAATACAGCGGCATCGAGGGTCTCAAAAAATAGTTGCAGCTATCTTGTCCTAAACCTTAAGCCCCAGATAGTAGTTTTTATTTTCTGTTCCGTTAGCCCTAAACCCTAAACCACATTAGAAAATCGTTGGGAGTAGATATTCTAGGTGCTGCATGGCCTGCGCAAGATACCATTTGTCCACCAAGCTACCCTGATGGGCATCTTCTGCAACATGATGATGGGCATGCTGAGCGCCTTGCTTGGGGATGGGTGGCTGGGCCACTGCTGGAAAGAATTATCATGGCTAAAGGCTCCAGACCTTAAACCCTAAACCTCTAAACTGTGTCTTTAGGGTTTGGTGGAATATTTGAATGCCGTACACCACCTTAATCCGTTAACCCGTATGAGTTGGTTTGTTGGGGTGCAGAGATAAAAGTTTTCAAAAACAGGGGTCCCCCGTACCTAACGCTAACTCCCCCGCACCCAGGCTGAATAAGCACTCCCCCTTATTCATAAAACCCATAAAGTGGCATTTTTCTAACTGGGAGGGGGGGTGGGGTTGGGAAGGATGGGATAACTATTAACCTTATTATTCCAACCCCCTAATTGAACTCCCAACATTGGAAGCCCTACATGGGTCCAGGTATCTGCGCGGTTTGTATCCCTCGCCTTGTGGCACTGAGAGCTTGTTCCAGAACTGGATCTTTTGGGAAGTGCCCTTGGCATGCTAGCTTAGCACTCCGCCCACCAAACGTTGGAAGCCCCAAAAAGATTCTGCAAAGATACCCTAAACCCTAAACCCACTGGCCTTAGAACAATTGTACCATCTCAGCTTCCATGTTTGTTTGAGGTGGAGGTAGTTTCTATGTGTTTCAAAGCCGCTTTGTTTTTCAAAGTTCCCTGTACAGCCAGGAATTGTCCATTTACTGCAGTCTGCAAAAGCAGGCCTGAACCCCATTTTACTGAAAGAGAGCCACGGTTGGCAGTAGGCGCAGAAGCTAGTTGCGTTTTTTTGTCCAAGTCTGAAGAATTTTGTTGGAGAACTTGGTGTCCGCTCTCTTCCAAGATCCGCGAGCTCAGTTCCTTGTTGCTTTTTAAGTGCAGACACTCGACCTTTCGTTGGCAGGATTGCCTGGTGCTTGGCTATAAAGTTCTAGATCCACCTTTGAGATGCTACTTGGAGGTTCAAGGTACTCTAAAGCACGGTTGTAATCATCATCATGGAAAATCAAATGCACCAATGCAAAGTGGGGTTCATCCCGGTAATAATCATAATGGGATGGAGAATGACATGGAAACTTGGGCATATGTGGATAATGGCGGGATTAAGCGTTAGGTCTTTATAACGTACTTCTAGCTGTACTTATCACCGAATTATAACAATACTAGCCGACTTAGGGGGGGTTGGGGGACCGTTAAGGAATACATACATACATACCTACCTACCTACCTACCTACCTAGCTACCTAGCTACCTAGCTACCTAGCTACCTACCTACCTACCTACCTACCTACCTACCTACCTACGTACGTACGTACGTACGTACGTACATATATACATATATATATGTATACATTTGTATATACATATAAATTTTAGAATAGGGTTTAGGCTTTTGAGGGGTGTTTAGGGAAGACCTGCAAGGAACATACCATGACTGTAGTCCAGGGTCCATATACCCTGCATATACCACTTATATAAGCTCCCCCCATTGGAAGCCTCCCTCCTGGTGTTGGCCCTCAATACGAGAGCCATCCCTCGGGCAGACAATATAGAGGTCGTAGGACTGAGATGTACGAAACATCTGACTGCCTGTTAACTTCAACAACCAATTGCGTTCAATCCCTTCATACAATTTTTAGACAACTTTTTCCCACCCCTCATGTTTGATGTGTCCCAATATCTCAAATTTCTTATGGGCAGCATTTAAGGTTAGGGGTTTGGCGGGTGTTTGATATTAATTTGAATTTCGACCAGTCTTCTAGGAAGGTGGAAGATACGGGCTTAGATTCTAAGAGTTTAGGGTTAGGGTTTTGTGATTCAGGCTGTAGCTGGATATCCAAAATCAAGAAGCGCCCTGCACAGACTAATGCCCCGGGCTATTTGCACCTTCTCCCCCTTTGAGAGACGCCCATATATGATGGCTGCAGGGTGGGGCAGAAGCCCAAGAATACCCCTCCTGCCCCTATAGGGGTTGGTTTGGTAAAGTCCAAAACTCACGAGCCCCTAATATGGGCCGTTACCTGTTTCGTGAATCTTCACTATGGGCCTTTAATTTGTTTTTTAGGGTTTCATATGGTCTCTAATACATAGGTATCCAAGGACCCTAGGATTAATGGCCTTCGCTATGAGCGCTGAACCCTAAACCCCAAACCCTAAGGGCACTGGGATTAAGGGCCCTCACTATGAGCCCTAAACCCTTTAAACCCCCAAACCCTAAGGGCCCTGGGATTAAGCGCCAATACCTTAGGAGGATAATAGTGGTATAATAAGAACATAAAAGGACCCTAATATAATCCCTTTTATCCCTTATAGTCACTATTACTGGGTGGGGGGTCATCCTAACCAATACCAGGGGCCATAGCTCCAACCTTAAATTTGAGGGTTCAGCAGGCTCGCGGGCTCAGGGTTTAGGATTTAGGGTTTAGGGCTAAGGGTTTGGGGTTTAGGATTTAGGGTATAGGAGTTGGGGTCTAGGATTTAGGATTCAGGGTATATGGTTTAGGATTTTTGGGCTTAGGGTTAGGATTTCGGGTTTAGGGTTGTAATTGCTGATGGGGGAAGAGCTGCACCACCCGCAACGCCGCCAATCTCGACGGATGAATCACAGTGCAGGTTTCCCAGTAGTATCCGTTTTCTCTTTTTAGTTTTGGTGTCTGTTTATCAAAGCTGAACATGAGGAAAAAGGGTACCATTTTTATTGAGGAGTTACTGGGAACCTAGGCGAAGATCCTCCATGGTAGATATAGGGGGGTTTCCCAAAATTAGGGGTACCTTATTGGGGGCCCCCATAATAAGGACTATAGTATTTTGGGGTCTATATTGGGGTCCCCTTATTTTGGGAAACTACCATATAAGGGCATGTGCGAACTCCCCATCAAGTACCAGTAGATAGTGCGGGTCTTCCGCAAGACCTACTGGTTTTCGGCATATACCGGGTGTAAAGGCTGAAGATCATGTTTCAGCCAAGATTCTGACAGCGGCATTGAAAGAAGATACCAAGCCTTGAAGTTGACGTTACGACCTGACTGTCAGGATCAATTGTGTTGAATGGTTGAAGCTAGATAGCCGGTTTGCAACCAAGTTGAAGGCAACAGCCTCCAGAGCTTCATGAGGGTTTCCATAGATACAGCAACCTTAAGCCCTAAATCAAAGACTCGCGGAGAGGATCGGAACCCCAACATATGGGTGGTTGTCACAATTATGGGCCCTTTTTGGTCTCCTATTATAATACGGCACCTAATATTTAGGGTACCCCAAAAAGGTATCCCTAATTTTGGGAAACCCCCATATGCACGCATGTAATTAGAAACTTACGCCTCAGCTGCCCAGCAGCCAAGGAACACAGATCCACCTCGTTGCCCTAAGCTTGGCATACTCGTGTATTTTTTCCAATCGGAGATTCGTAGCGTATTCCACCTGGGATTAGGGCTTTGGGTTTATAATATTGGTTAACCTATCTAATGAACCCCTAACCCCCTAGTAATAAACATCATAATCAAAGCCCCATAGAAAACAGCAGGAGCTGGCAGATTCGGAAAGTTCAATGTCTCGAATGACTAGCTTCGAGACTGGCGCTGCCCCATCGGAGTCCGAGAACCGCAGGCAGATCTGCTTTGCTGGGGGCTTTGATCTTTTAGATTTGGTTGGATGGTTCAGGGTCAGGGCAAAACCAGTCTGCATTGAGAAGCAGAGCATCGTCGAAATTCTGGACTCCTGGTAATAAAAGGCCCCAAATATTTGAGGCACCCAAGGAGGGACCTCATTTGTGACAATGATCTGATAGGAGCTCCCCTAATCATAGAGAACTAGATGGAAAATGAAATGGAAGCTGGAGTTAATGCAAGGGATGCATAGGGGTATGAAGCCTGATCCTTCAACAATACCAAAGTACAGCACGAAGAGCTACCGGAGCACAAAGCAGATGCGCAGGAAGAGCCTCCGCACGCGACTCCAGGACATCCGAGCATGGTTTTGTCTGGCGCGGCCTTGCACTCTCTACTTCTATAGAGCTACAACTGGCTTGTTGATAGGGAGGTGAACAAGAAGGGGTGGTGGTGATCTGGAGGTTTTCAGTCATCTTCGTGGCTACTACAGCGGACAGAAACTGAATATCTAACATCATGTCATCCGTTCAGTTCGCCTTGTAGACTGTAGACATGCACCCATCCATCACTCCATCCGTCCATCCATCCATCCATCCATCCATCTATCCATCTAGCCATGTTAGTAAATGCTTAAGATAGAAACATATGAGTCAGTAACCGCCAACCTCACAAAAACCGTACAAAAACCTCACATCATGCCGTGAGCCTCACATCCCATCCGATACCTCACGAAAACCGTACCAGAATGTCATTATACCATCCCGTTCACATCATGCCATGAACCAAACACGATGCCGTACAAGCACCTCCATGCAAAAACCCTTCGCAAAACTTTCAGGAAAAACAGAACCTATTTATTTATACTTGGGGAAGTAGGTGGTGAATGATACTACGGTCATGCAGGGTGTTCATGAGGAGTATCAAGTGTAGTAGCCATAGCAAAGGATGCGCCCCTGGTTGTTATACAGAGCGAGGGACTTCCCGCCAGAAGCTGCAATGCATCAAAGCATCAAGGCTCAAAGCTTTCAATCCTGGCCATAACCCCTCAAAACACTCAATTTCATGTTTTGTGATGCCTTTCTGCCAAGCTGCAGATGATGCACCATCCCGAACGATGTACTACAACATCGTCCGCAAGGCTACGCTAGACCCTAAGCCGTCTTCACCCGTGGATGAAGTGTACGCACCCCTTATACCACATAAGCACCGGCGAGTAATCTCATCACCTCCAGCCCCAAACCTCAAACGACACGCCCTAAAGCCTAAATCCTAAACCTTACACCCTTAAGCCCCCACCGTTTCCCGAAACCCTGAGTGGCAGGACCGAGGTGGTCTTTTCTGGCAAGGCATAAGGCTCCTGCATTAAGGTGTAGGGTGTAGTGTTACTTCCTGGTGGTTCAGAATAACCCAGTTATAGCTGTACATGTAACCTGTTCATAACCTTTCGGGGGGACTTCAGGGGGCTCATACTTGTGCTTGGAAATATGCCGAGAAGTTGGCTGTACTTACTCGAAACTCCAAGCACTGGTGCTTAGTAACCATGAAGGAATGGATCTTGGGTCTAGGGTTTAGGAGTTTAGGGTTTAGGGATTTAGGGTCTAGGGGCCGACCCCCCAAGTGAAGTTTGGGGCTTGACGTACGGTATCATCATAGCTTTCCACGGGGACAAATGGGTGGCTGATAAGGGTCAAGGGTTTAAAGGTAGGGTTTAGGGTGTAGGCTTTAGGGCAGGATTTGAACTTTGAATTTCTCAGCCCAGCCCCTGCATAGAAAGGCCTCACCCCTAAATAAGCCGAGACGTGCTTCTGCTCCTCTAGTAGAGGAAGAATATTCCCCTTCCCCTGCAATGCATACCCCCGAGCTGTTCCATCGCTGAATCTGCAGGATGATCATCATCAGAGCCATTGTCTAAACTCCTAGTATCCCCCTTGATAACCCCTATAGTAGTCCCCTATATAATCCCCTATATAACCCCTTTTAAGGAGTTTAGACTGTGGTTCATCAGAGCTTGGGTGGGTGGGTGGCCCAAAGGCCTAAGCAGGGAAGTAGCAGAAATAGGCAAACGCGGCCTGTCACTACTGCGGGAAATTTAGGGTTTAGGGTTTAGGGTTTCTGGGGCCTGTTTGCGACCAGAATCGAGTTGTTTGGAGTCTCCATGGTGGTATGAACGTACTAGGGGTTGCGACATGACCAATGTTATGATTCTAGATTCCTCGTAGAAGTACAGTAGCGTACCTCAGGTAGATCCACAGATAGTATTGGTAAATATTTAGGCCCAAACCCTAAACCCTCAACCCTGAACCCTAAAGACCCTACAGTAAGCCGTTGAACCTGAAACTCTTGATCCTGCGCAGGTCTAGGGTCAAGGGCTCCACCAAAAAGAAAGGGAAGCCACAGACTCAGTCAGGAACTGTAACATTAATCGTCCATTGGATGGAGGAAATCTGGCACTAATGTAGACCCCTGATTAAACAACATCCTCCTTTTAAGGGCCTTAAGGATCCCTATTATAACCCCTATTAAGGGGAGGGGGTTTATTGATCAGGGGTCTGGGTTACCCTACATAAACTGACTAGTGAGAGCAAGGATTAGTTTGGTACACGCCAATTGCATTCCCCAACAAATAAAGGCAAGTAAGGACGTAGAGGAGCTGCTTCCATTTTCTTTCCATTGTCCCTATATTACCCCAATACATTCCTTTATTCCCTACTTAGAGCCAGTAAACACATGGATTTCCGTTTGATGGAGGGTAGGCCTGTCCGCTCTTTATAGGCAGTGTTTAGGGTTTAGATTTAGGGTTTCCCGAGATTACGGGTACCTTTTTGCTGCTAAAACAAGGATTTTAGTATTTTTGGATCTATATTGGGCCCCACTATTTTGGGAAACTACCATAGCTTCATCCTGGGGTTGCAGTTGGTCGAACTACACTCTAAACCCTGAACCGTAAACCCTAAACCCTAAACCGCCTCGCTGAAGTGGTTTGATGTCTTCTTGGCCCCAACTTCGTACATCCCAAGACTGAATTTTCAAGCCTGGAAAGTGGAGGACAACCTGTCACGCGTGAAGCCACTACACCCGAAGACCCTAAACTTTTCGGCCACAAAGAAGAAAAACAGTGTAATAATGGAGATCTCCTGTATCTCTCATGGACAGTCATTGGGGAAATTCCGGGACAACGTCTTAGGAGTTCCTAGCCCAACGGTTGAGTGGTATGGCAGGTATGGATTTCTGGGTTGTCTTTCTTTTCGTCAATGCTGTTGACATCTTATTGCTGCGGTTATTTTTTGCTTGCTGAAGTGGCCCTCCACGTACTGTATGGCCATAGTAGCTCCAACAGGGCAATCTTACCAATTGTTCATTCCTGGCTTTGATTCACTTGACAAGGTAAAGTCCAGAATCGAATTCCCAAAGTAGGTAGAGGACCTACGCGGCCCGCTCCAGAACCTAAGCCCGTTTCCGCCCCAGATGTTTAAAACCCCAAGGACGGTGGACTACGGGAAGATGGTAAACCGGCTAGGGGCCGGTGCTGCGTTTGGTGCTAAGACGCTACTGAAGAAGGAGGCTGGAGAAGTGGGCTTTAAAGGGTTTAGGCAAGGCTTAGGGTTCAGGGTTTGATCTTTGGCAGGTAGGTAGGCGTCTTCCAGAATTCCTACATGTAACCCTTACATAAACTCAGTTTCCATTTTGTGGTCAAATTTCTTTTCATATGATTTTCCGTTAGCCCCCCAGAAATACCATGAGTGCCCCCAAACTGGCCTTATCAAATATTCCGATTGTGGTATAATGTACTATATTGGGATTATTTGGTATTAGGGGGGTTGAAGGGTTTTAATATTGGGTTGGCGGTGATTTTGCTGGTATTAAACTGGGGGGGTACTTTACTCGCTTTACTGTATTACTGTGATTATTAGGGGCCCTACACCAGGGTTCTTTCCCGTTTCCATTCCTGTACATACCCCTGCATAACCCCGCCAAAGGGCGTGCCAGGTTTACTCTTAGGGGAGGAGACTAAAGCTGTGCCTCTGCCCTGAGTCGAAGGGGAGCTGCCACTTAGCAGAGTCATGTTGGCTGCTTCCCAGAAGGCCCAATACACCTTCATTGAAATACTAAGATCCCCAGTACGGTTCATCTAGAAATCTAGTTTGGGAATTGGTGGCAGTATAGTATAATTGGGGTCATGCAGGATTTTGTGTCCCATCGACCGCATGATTCAAGGTACATTGCTTACTTGAGGGGTATTAGGTTTTCCTGGGCCCTTATGAATTTGGGGCAAGGTTCCTCCAACATGGTCGCTTGGCCTCCGCCTCTGCGGGCTTTACTACCCGAACCCCCAAATAGTGGCCCTATGACTCTGACTATCATATGTGCTATAGTGTAAACTCCTTAAAGAGGGTTATATAGGGGAGTATTATAGGATTTATATAAGGGGGATAGTAGGCGTTTAGACTATAGAACATATGATTCCTTTAGAGTTCTTCTTTGTAGGGCCTGGGAAAGCCAAAGCTTCCATGGTTATCCCTGCGCCAAGATTGCCTCTAAACTCCTGTAAATCTGTTTCCTGAAAATAACCTGAGGAGCTAGGGACCATTACAGTAACCCACACCCCTGATTAATAAACCCCTTCCCCTTAATAGGGATTGATAATAGGGATCCGAATATTACGGCCCTTAGAAGGAAGGGGCTTAGTAATCATGGGTCTACATCAGCTTGGTTGGGTTTGGGGTTTTCGGGTTTTAGTGGTTCGGACCCTAAGCGCTGAACGCTGGTCTTGCGGTCCAGAGTTTGAGGTTTGGGTTGGAGTGCAAGAGTCTGAAGGCCGTGGATTATGCCGAGGTTTATTCGCTCCTACATAAGCACGCAACACCCGCTCGATTGTCTCAGAAATCTAGACCGTAACAGCTGCAAACTACGCAACCAACCTGCAACTCTTATCCACAACACATGCGCAAATCCTAAACCTCGAAACTCCACACGTGTATCCCCAAATCCTACAAAAAAACCCAGCGCTATTTTGGGGGCTAGGCAGACTTCGCATGTAGGCCAATATGGTAGTTTCCCAAAATAGGGGGACCCCAATATAGACCCCAAAATACTATAGTCCTTATTATGGGGACCCCTAAAAAGGTACCCCCAATTTTGGGAAACCTCTATATCCTGCACCCTAAAGGCTTCACTTGTTCCTGTGAAGGCACGCACAGCTTCGGTGATGACGGTGGAGCCCACGAAGCTGCTGGTCGCTGCCCCTGCGGTTTAGGGTTTAGGCACGTTAAGGCCCGAAAGCCTAAAACGCTATTATAGAATCCAAAATAGTAGTCAAACCCTAGAACACGATATTAATATGACCCGTTATAGTAGCTTCCAATTTTCTTTTCCATTATCTCTATATTACCCCAATCTGTTCCCTTATTCCCAAATACTCCCCATATAGTCCCTATATAACCCTATATTACCCCGAACCCTAAACCCTAAACCCATTGTCCCTATATTGCACCTAACCGCTAATCCCTACTGCAGGACTGTTGGAATCCTTTGGGCGAGGGGGTGGCTTAGCAAAAGCAACAGGGGACTCACTGACCCTGTCCTTGAGCTTTGGTTTAGGGTTTTGGGCTTAGGTGCGGTTTAGGTCCCAAGCCCGCCTTCAGCAGAAATTCATAAAGCCCTGGCCAACAACACAAGCTTTAGGGTTTAGGGTGCTAGGTTTTGGGGGGGTTTAGGGCTGTAGCAACTTCAAGTAGCTCTTGCAGGCGGGGACCCCAGACCTGGGTTAAAAAAGGGCTGTAGCAACAAGCTTGCGGAGTTATTCAGGGAGGGTTGCCTTGAAATCCCCAGCAGATGTTTCAGAGCACCTGTGCCGAGTCCTTGGGATTGCTTAGACAATTGCAGGGTAAACTGCTACCTCTTAGGTGCTCTTTGGAAGAAGAGAGATGACAGCCCTTACAACGGAACACCCGCAGGTTGAGTTTATGGCTGAAGGCTTAGTGTTTCCAAGAAGGGCTTAACCGCTTAGGGACTTGTTTCTTTGCAAGAACGGCTTGAGGGTGTTAAGTGGGTTCGGCTTTCCGTGTAACTCTTTTCGCGGTGAGCGGTTTTTTTTGAAAGAGTCCAGCATTGCGCGTATGCATAGGCTCTGTCTTGGTGGGAGGACCAGGGAAAGATCCTAGGCGATATAGACTAGTTCAGGATGATTTCGCGAAAGCCTAAACCCCAAACCGTAAGCCCCCCAAACCCTAAACCCCCAACAGCCCAGCTTGAAACGCCCAATTTCAAATCCTGACCTCTCCGAGTAGTTCCTACCCGATATAAGCATCGACACCCTCATGCTTCCAAGCCCAAGCAGTACGAGGGCGTGGGGTTTGGGGTTAAGGGTAAGTGGGCTTAGGGTTTGGGGTTACCCTGACTAGGTAGGAGACAGCCTGCAAGTTATGTATTTCCCGGCAATATGATACATAGCCTACATTCCTTAAGCGGGTTATATAGGGGATTATGGTGAGGAGTATTATAGGGCTTATCGAAGGGGATACTAGGAGTTTAGACTACAGCTCATGTCCGATTAGGCTTTTATACCTACTCTTGCAGAGAAGGGTAGTAGCGCGCGTCGTGCATGTCACCGTTCTTCAGAGTTAAGGGTTGCATGCTACACCTTGTGTATGGAGACTCCAGATTGTCTTGAAGATTTTCGGGGCCTGAGAGAAACTGACCGACCTGATTGGGTCCTGTCAACTGAGCCCAACCTCGTTTTGATAGATCCCAAGCAACCGCACACCAAAAACCCTGACCTTCAAGCTAAGGTCGTGACACGCGAAGACTACGTTGCACTAGTCAGCAACATGGAGGAGGCCCATTTGAGCTACTGTCAATATTAGCCTTACAAAGGCACCATTAAGGATGGACTTCTTGTAGTTTAGTACAGTCCCTAATATCTTCCCTAGTGAGAAACCCATGTCCACTAAGTATGCGGGATATATCACCCTAAACCTTAGACCCTGGCTGTAGCTCATATCCAGAGAGTGTGACCTGCGTGTCTCAAAGTATCAATGGTAACCGTTCTCTGGAAGACCCGGTCCAAAAGCTAAAGTTTCCCTAAACTCTAAACCATAGTGGGCGGAGGTTGCATTCTCCCACCACGTCCTAAACAGCTGAAGAATAATCATGGTACATGTATATCTACATATACATACAGCACTCTGTATGACCCCATGATAGATTGTTACTGGGTGGGGTCAGGACCCAACCTATTCAACAGGCTGGAACAATTGGCTTAAAGATTGCAGCCCTTGTTTTGAAGCAGCAGCGGCGCACCCCTAGGGTTCGAAGGAGTTAGGTCTTCTACCTGGTGCTTCGTGGTTTATGATGAGAAAGGGCGACAGCACTAACTTCTATATACCATCCAATAATGGTCTTACGGCGCCCGCCCCAGTTTTCCCTTAAGCCCCAAGCTTCAATACCTTAAATCCTCAACCTTAAACCCTAAATCCTAAACCTTAAACCCTGAACCCTAAACCCTAAACCCTAAACCTTAAGCACCCCAGCTCCCTACCCAGTCACCAGGGAGCCTGGGGTCAACAGACTGAGGCCTACGCTGAGATTATGGCATCAACCTCTCAGATAATCCTGGATAACCTCTTGGGTTTAGGGTTTAGGGTATGGGGTTTAGGGTTTAGGGGTTAGGGTTTAGGGGTTAGGGTATAGGGTTTAGGGTTTAGGGCTTAGGGTTTAGGGTTTAGGGTTCTCCTGGTAATCATATTGGATAACATCTTGAGTAGTAGTTTATTTGCGGGTATTATGGTAACCAATATGGATAAGATTATATCCTCCCTTTGGGGTATAGGATTTTATATAAGGGCTCTCTTGTGGTAATCATCCGCTTCCTATTACCGTTATCACCATTGCTACCATGATTACCATGATCAAAAAGAAGCAAAACGAGGCTTTGTCTTCAGTTCGAGGCCCCTCCCCCGCCTTTGGAAGATCCTTGTCATTGGAGCTTTTGTCCTTGGCACTTAGCTAGGACCTTAGACCCTTAACTTTCTGGGGCTCCCCGACACCCCTATTACAGGCACCTGATAGTTAGCTTTTAGTAGGGGTGCTAAGTGCCATGGTGTGCTGCAACAGCAATGTAATTTCGCATGCGGAGTAGTCCTAGGGCCACAGTTGATTTGTGTGGAAAGAAGCCATGCGATTCCCTTCAAGTATATGATCCATAATCTAAACTCCTTCAAGCGGGGTTGCATCAGGGATTATAGAGGGGACTACAACGATAGGGGCTATCAACGCAGAAATCAGGAGTTGAGCCTATGGCTCATATACGTCGCTACCCGCGTCGTCAGAATCTCCAGCAGCTACTAGGGGTACTGCAAACGCATGAATCATCAGGAATATTGACCCCTTCATAACCCTCCTGAAGCTATAGCAGAATGTAATTAAGTATCCCCTCATGGCCTTGTGTGATTGTTTAAGCTCCAAAGATGTTGCGCAAGGCTCAATAGGGTCCGCGTTTGTAGGAGATCTTCAGGTAGGCCTTAAAGATGCCGAACTTCATTTTTCCGTAATCAATCTATGCCCGCTTCACATGTATCCGGGTTTCTGTCAGGGTGCACCCACTCGCGGAGCCTTAAGACCCCACGTAGAAGTCTGAATCTCATCCCCTTCTAACCTCTACAATACAGTACTTCTATAGTACAATGCAGAGCTGCATTACATGCTCCAGCTGACAGCACCTCTATAGTCCCCCTTAAGTAGATCGAATATGGTTTTGGGTATGTTAGAATAAGATCCCCATATAACCCACATTCTATCTACTCAAAGGGGACTATAGACTCGCATGCCTTGCTCATGTTTCTTGTTGCCTGGTAGGCCGGCAAAGCTGGAATAGTGACATTCTTACTGGGCCCTAAAGAAAACAGTGTGCAGGGTTAAGGGTCCGGGTAGCAGTCGGAGCAGACGCAGCAGGAGTTCTATAGAATCCTGAATAGGGACTCCCATAATCCTTCCAACTATCCCCATATACCATTATACATATACATATATATATATATGCACACATACGTTCTGTGGGCATGTTGGGTACCTCTGTTTAGAGAACCCGGCATGTGGTAGATGCTACCAGCTCACATCAAATGCAGGCGCCCAGGCTTCTAAACCTTAAGCCTTTTAAAACCCAAGCGC
Source organism: Symbiodinium pilosum (assembly GCA_905231905.1). Lineage (NCBI taxonomy): Eukaryota > Dinophyceae > Suessiales > Symbiodiniaceae > Symbiodinium > Symbiodinium pilosum. Next base: position 88,894 of record CAJNIZ010045282.1, on the reverse strand, counting down.
CTGAACCACAAAGCCCCAAACCCTGAACCCCATAAAAAAAACAGCCGCCCTAAAACCTTAAGCTTAGAGAGCCATGGGGGCTGGGGGCGGCCACCGAAAGAAGATTCGAGCAACCAGCAAGAAGGCGAGCGAAGTGAGGGTGGCCTGATCCGTAGGAACTGTAAGGGACGATTATTGGGGTTAGGGTTTTAGGGGTAAGGGTTCTAGGGATTTGGGGGTTTAGGGTTTTGGGTGTTTCCGGCTTGAGGGTTTCAGGTTTTATGGTTTTGGGTTGGGGTTGAGGGTTCTGGGAAGGGGTTTGGGGGCTGAGGGGTTAGGTCAGAATGGATAACCATCTTGGTACTCTCCGCGAACTGACATGGAGCGAGGTTTAGGGGCATTATAGGGATTATGCAACATGTGGGGATGGGCTTGGTTTACGATTTAGGGGTTGGCCCTCTCGAAACTTGCATGGAACTTCATAGCCCCCTTGTATATAAAGGCACGGGATGTAGAGCCCTTCTAGGGCTTCGCTGTGTTAGCTTGGGTGATGAGGGAGTTTGCAGCACGACTTTTCCCGAGGTGAGGGGGGTGATCCGTTTTGTAAGACAACGGGAATACAGACGAGGAAAACCCTAAACCCTGGGTACTGCCCCCACCCAGTAACAGTCTATATTAGGGGTCCTATTAAGGGCTATATATAACCCTATTATTATTATTATTATACTTATTATCCAACAGCACCCAACCTAAACCCTAAACCCGTGAGGAAGTGTACCAAGATGCTCCTGGGATCCTCCAGGAGGAAGGACCTTCAGGAAACCCAAAACCCTGCACCCTGAACCTTAGGGGTTGGGTTTAGGGGTTTTAGGGTTTAGGGCACGAGTCCGAACCTAGCAGGGGCTTCTTTCTGGTAGTTTCCCCAAATAGGGGGACCCCCCCAATATAGACCCCAAAATACTATAGTCCTGAATACTGGGACCCCGAAAAGGTACCTCTAATTTTGGGAAACTCCTCCATCAGCCTTGCTGGTGCTGGGAGCAGTGGAATGGATCCCTGCGCCTGCCTTTTATTTTGTGTCCATATGAGCGGTACTGTCAAATCCTTAGAGGGGTTGTATAAGGGAATATACAGGGGACTACTATTAGACTATGACTCATATCTACCGCATTACAGTACCTACGTGCATTCTCCCATTCCGCTTTAAGCACCTGTACGTCAGGGGTGAAGCTGCTCCCTCAAAGTCTGATAACAGGCGATTGCTGGATAGGCTTTTAGACTGTCACCACACAAATATGCATGTTCTAAACTGGCGCAGGTAAAGCATGGCATTGCTCCAACCACTTCTATGCCGCATCCGTGCTAAGACTGCTGAAAGCAGCCACGTGCGGGGTAGTTCCCGTTAAATCTCTGTTTTTCTTTGGCTCAAAGGGGTTATGAGAAAACTTGATGAGGCCTTCCGGACCCTCCAAATAAAGTTGCGAGGAACCGAGGAACCCTCCATTTTGAGAAACTTCCAGATAAGGCCGCCGCCCTCCCCAAAGCTAATGTGAACCCGACCAAAAAGGGCCCTATGAAGATTTCTGCCCCTTTAAAGGCGGCTACATGGGATTTCGCGTTAGCTTGGGGGAGGGCAAAAACCTAAACTAAGCATCTCCAATGCGCGCCGTACATTATCCCTGCAAAGGCCCTAATTAAAGAGTTGAGGGGGAGGCTACTTGGAGGGTGACGGGGACTTCGTAAGTAAACTTGTAACCCCTATAAGCCCTTTAATGGCCCCAATTATCCCATTGATTAGCCTACTTACTAGGTCCCCCTGACTCTCCAAGTAAGCCCTAAACCCCAAACTCCACCCTAAACCTTAAACCCTAAAACCCTAAACCCTAAACCCTAAAACCCCAAACCCCAAAGCCCTAAACCCCCAAGCCCTGCTACGGCCACGGACAGGGAGCTGGTCGCAAAAAGAGCGAAGCCGCAGTCGCTGGAGGCCGCAGCTGAAGGATTTATTACTGGGCGCGTTGTTAGAATGATTACGATAATTTTTAGGGTTAGGGTAGGGTTTATATAGGGTTTGTTTCAATGATTACGATAATTTTTAGGGTTTTGGTAGGGTTTAGGGTTTAGGGTTCTAGCATGATTAATACAGTTATTATTAGTAGTACGAGTGCTATTCTGCAGGCGTTGTTATAATGGTTCTTATTGCCATGATTAATACAATTTGAATTCATGTGTCTGCGCTACTGCTAGTTATCAAGAATGTCAGTGCATGCCTTCTCTTTGGCTGCTAAAAAGTACTTTATTTCGGGGGTATGGCTGTGAGAGCCAACTCCTAATACTGGATACAACCGATATAATACTAATCTACAGTGGGGTAAGTATCTGCTGTTTGGGGGGAGGTCTATTAGTGGGAAAGGATTACAACTTAGTCCTGCAGTTTTGGCCCAATGCAGAATCCAATGCGTAGCGCTCACACGAATCGGCCTAGCTTCTTCATGTAACTCCCGGCTTCCAGAACTTCAGTCGTTTAAGGGCTCTCAGGGGATCATATTCGTACTTTAGTCTAGTTTCTACATCAACAGCACTACACAACGAGCGTCCATCAAGTTATAAGTGATCCAGCCCTGAACCCCGAGGCATACACGTGATGTCCCAAATCCAGAACCCAAACTTACGATGAATCTCGCATAGTTCCCCATGCCCTATCAGGGTTTAGGGTTTCCATTGCAACCCCGTGTGTGCCATGGAGCCAGCAAACGCGGAGAAGCTCTTCCAAGAGGCAGATAAGCAGTCGGGCGGTTAGGGATGCAATTCCCTACCCTGGTTTAGGGTTTAGACCCCGCCCCCAAATATTAGATCCTCCCGAGATATACGTATACATATATATATATAATACGGTATACCTTAGGCGGGAAGCCATTGCCTAGTCTGCACCTGCTAGACTCTCTACATCTTCCGCACACAAATCCTGTCAATACTTCGCATGGAGGGGAGGGTTGTTGGTTCAAGGTGTGGGCACTACGTCTTTTACAGCCTAAAACCGAACCTAAAACTGACTGGGGAGTTAGTAGGGAATAAGGGAATAGGTTATTGTATGGGCTATAGTCTAAACTCCGGAAAGGGGTTATATTGGGGATTACGATAGGGGTTATTAAGGGAGATACTAGGAGTTTAGACAGGAGCTCATATAGGGTTTATACAGGGATTTACTCTCTCATTCCCTGATAACCACCAGCAAGAAAATGAAACCAACTAGAACACCGAACCGAGGTCGCAAAACACTCAAGTTGTGACATGTGGTAACTCATATTAACTTGTATAGGCTATAGTCTCGGGGATTATAGAGGGGACTACTGCAGGGGTCATTAATGGGCATAATAGGAGCTTAGACTCTAGCGCATATAGGCAACCTACGAAATCTCTTGAAATACATTTTGCAAAACTCGTGGGCTAGAAGTGTCACAAGCCGAAAAAGCTTCTGAAGCAACTCGAAGAATTATGGCGACGTCCCTGAAGACATCATAACACGGGTCACTACCGTGGGGTTCCTGCTACGATATGGGCAAACATCTATATAAGCAGATATGCATTTGCAAACTTCCCCATTTTCAGAACAGTGAATTAGGTCAAGTCCCTTCTGCAAACCTACAGAGACAACTTCCAAGGATTTGAAGGTTTGAACGGAAGCCGCAAGCCCTTTTTAACCGTTGTGCAAACCAAACTGGCACAACACCCACGCTCCCTAATCCCCAAACCCCAAGACTACCCAAAGCCTACACCTAAATACCAAGTGTTAGATTGTTCTATAAAACTTTACACAGCAATTCGAATCGTAAGCATTGACCTAAAATCTAAAATCTGGAGCTGGAACCTAAGAATCTTGAATCCCAAGACCCCAGCTACGGATCTGATCAAGCCCAACCCCAGAAAGAGATATTTAGGGATGTCCCGAAAAAGCAACTTCATTTCTGCTTACAAGAAATCCTCAAGACAAGAAGCAGCGGAAAACAGAATGAGAGGGTTCCAGGGCGCATAGAGAGATCAAGAGGACGCCCTAGACCCGAACTCGTGAATATTGCCTAAGCCCTAGACCCCAAGAAAGATTGGGTTGCTACTAAGGAACTTTCTTTAAGTTGCCATATAATGGTAAATGCTAAAAAAAGTGGGGTTTCCTTTATAGTATTTGAAAACAAGGTCCTTGACAGCAACCCAGTAGATTCAGAAACCCTAAACCCTTATATCCTGAACCCTCAGTCCTAAACCCGTAAATCCTTAACCCTAAGCCCTACACCCCCAAAACGGCCCTCCAGGCAACAGCCCTGGCGGAGGGCGGCCACTTTGGGCGCGCCGCTGAGCTCTTCGAGAAGGCCTTGCGGAGGAGTCTAATTTCGAAGGGTTTAGGGATTTAGCAAGCAGGGAATTAACAAGAAGATGGAAGCAACTATCCGGGTTAGGGTTTCGCAAATCGAGGAATGCGAAAGAGCAAGTAAGCTGCTATAGAGGTTGATGCCTACAGTTTCGGGTTTGGGGTTGTTCGTAAAGAATTAAGGAATGGAAAAGTAATGGAAGCTATCGCATTACTAGTGACTCAGGGACTACGCATCGATACCTTGAGAACCCATACATATTTTCATTCCGACACATGATATTTCCTTCCTTGATGAGTTCTAGCCCTAGAAACTCTACACAAACGCAGCTTCCATATCGTTTTCCAGCTCTTCTCCATCTGGTTCTCTAACATTGGTAAGAGCATATTCTTCCAGAGAGTTATTGAACTCCTTGGGTCTACGATTGAAGACCTAACATCTGGGACTTAGGGTTGAGAGTGCGGGGCTGAGGCTTTAAAGGGCTTTGGGTTAGGTTTCAGGTGTTCAGGGCTTAGTAGCGACGAGACATTGTTAACTAAGGGTTTAGGACCCTTCTTATAGGAACACTCCAAAAAAGATCCAAGCTTTCCGTAAACCTCCTACAGTTACTATCGACTGTACTATGGGGTAGCCTTTTTCTTGCCTTGGCGAGTAAACATCCCTGTAGTATTAAGCAGTTTTCTAGGACCCTTGGGCTATCATTTTGGGGTGGAAGCAAATCCGCTCCATACAGCTTGCCTAGCGGGTTAAGCAAAACCTGGATTTAGGGCTCAGGGTAGAACTCACTAACTCCATGCAGTGGTGGCCCTAAACCCTACACCCTAAACCCTAATCCCTAAACCCTGAACCTTAATCCCCTAAACCCTAAACCTTAAACACTTAAAACCCTAAACCCTAGCCCCCCAAATTCTACTTCTAATATCAGTGTTGCAGAGCTTGAGGGCCTCGCTTCCAACAAGCATAAAGCGGATCAGCGCTTTAGGTTTTAGTATCATCCCAAAAAAGCAGCAGAATGAACTTCAGGTTTTAGGGTCTAGGAGCCTAGGGTTTATCACCCCAAAGCTCCAAAGTCAAATGGAAAATGAAATGCGTGGGAGAAGCCTCTCCACCTGTTCGCTACTCCCATCTTCTAGCTAAAAGCGTTGCCCCTGACGGTAATGCCAGCAGGGGCTACCCAGACCCCTGGGAGGATCCAAGAATTAGATCCCCTATGTAGACCCATTATAACCCCTAGATAATCCTCATATAATTCCCCTTATGGTTCTAGGGGATCTAATTTTTAAATCCTGTTGGGGGTCTGGGTATTCCATGCATTGGCTCTCGCTGGGACATGAGCTCAAACGAGTTCTGCTGCCTGAGCTGTCTGGTGTCCAAGTAGCGGAGTTTTGTTAAGGAACTTAAATTAAGTTACCATAATGGGTTATAATGGAGAATCAAATGGAAAATAAGATGGAAAATGAAATGGAAACTGGGGGAATATAGGGATTTACTGAACTTGAATTAAGTTACCATAATGGGTATATCTAGTACTTAATAGGGTTTCACCAATATTGTAGCTTAATTTAAGTTCCTTAACAGCAACCCAGGTTCTTTGGGCACTTTCATATGACCTCTAGTGCAGTTGCGCTTTCTACCTTTGCCATCGCGTCCTGGCAAGAAGTACTTGTGCTTGAGGCTGATGCTGTGCCAACTGTAGGTAGTCTGAGCTTTCTTTGGCTGGGCTGCTTGAAATTATCCATCACGCTCAGTATAAGCAATTGTGTAAGCTTGCTGAATAACTGCAGGCTTCTTACCCTGCGGAATTCTTAGCACTCAGTTCTGGGTTGAAAGGGTAAAGCTCACTCAAGAGGAACGCGCCCTCCCTCCTTCCAAAATCTCTTCCCGAGAAATCTCCATGCTTCAGCATGAACCGCCCCACACCCGTCACAATAAAGATTCTCCCCATTACATCATGGTACTAATATGGCTAGGGCGCGGGGAGAGGAGTAATCCTCGTGAAGTCTTACAACCAAAGCCTTACTTGGAGGGTCAGGGGCATTTAGTAGATGGGTTAACAATGGAGACATCTGTTAAATGGCCCAAACCCTAAACCCAAAACACTCATGGGGCAAAAACTATTCCTACTAGGCTCCCTGGGCCCTCCAAGTACACATGATACCAGTTGGATGGTTAGGCTTCAAAGCGGGACCCGACTTCCGCGAAGCACCACGAGGCAGGACACGATGTACGGTTTAAGGCTTTTCTCCAGGGGTTTGGGTTAAGGGTAGGCCTTTGGAATGTTTTGGGGTAGGGTCTAGTCTAGAAGAAGCCTGAAAAATTCGTTCTGCTATCCTCGCATAAACACAATCTTCAGAGAGTGGTATTTTAAGTTACCGATTTTTTAAAAATTATTTCGGCTCAACATTCGGGCTTCGGGTAAAAGAACCACAGAAGCCACAACCTGGTGGCCACGTTTAGTTTCACATCTACTGTATAGGGACTATTCTAGGGATCCGGTCCACCATTGACCGCGACATCCTAATAATATAGAAGTCATGCTGAACATATTCATTTCCCCGACGTAATCCCCCAAATAAGGATAATGATAGTATATAATAGTAATTGTAATAGTAGTGGTAACCTTCAAAACCTGTTGTAATGATTTAGGCCCCTACCTACACTGCCCATGACCACTTTCATGTACTTATGTTCAAGTGTCTTTCCCGTTTGATCCTCCACTGCATTTGAATCCGAGCTATAAGAGCCATGTGATAGTCATAGGGTACCTATTCTGAGGCCGGGGTTACAAAAAACCTCAACCTCTTACTACTACAGAAGCCCGTAACGTTTAATTAACTCCTAAATACGATTTAAACTTGGTTTGGCTAACAACTGAGGGAGTCCACGGCAAGATCAAAGCCGGTCATTCTTGAACTATCCCCTGGCTTCTCCCAACACCCAAATCCTCCGTCCCTTAGCATTAGAGATTCCATTATGGTATATTATAAGCTATTGGGAAGATCTAATAGTGGGGGATTCGGCTTTCAATGTTGAGAAGGCTTCAATTTTGTGGGTCGTTATCTTGAGCAGCATGGTTGCAGCCAGGGAAGAGACAAGAGGAAAGGTTTGGGGGTCAGAGTTTCGAGTTCAAGGGTGTTTGCAGGCAGGAGGAGAAAAATGGATGACAGGATGACGTATGTCAGTTTACTACTATGAGCTCAAGCATGCGTTCTGCCATGCAACTGCGGCTCCTGTAGCCATGGTTGAAGATTTGACTCTAGCTAAACTGAATATTAGGAAAAAGTGTACCCTTATTGTTATGGGGTTACTGGAGAACCTGGTTTCAGGCCAGCCTTTATGACCCTAAACCCTAGACTGGGGCCCCTGATGGGGGTCCATGTTCGTCTGGGGAAGTGCATGCTGCTTTCTGCAGAGTAGGGAAACGTGTGAGCCATAATCTAAACTCCTTAAAGGGTTTTTTTTGGCGGATTTTTTATGCGGCTACTATAGGGGTTATTAAGGGGGATTCTAGGAGTTAGACTATGTATGGCTCAATACAATTCGATGATATCCTACAGTTTCTTATAATTACATTTCTGGGTTGCATTAGTGTATCGCATTATATGTTCCAACCTAGTGGTTGTGTCTCACCACAAGTAACCACGATCCATCCCTTTCGGGCGAACCCATCAAGCATCACTGGCTTGGGTTCAAAGAAAGACTCCGAAGAGATCTCATGATGAAAGCTCCAAATGGGGCCTCTAATTTGGAAACTCCCAAACAAAGATCTTTGTGGTCTAAGACTTTTATATCCTAATCTAACAACCAAAAGGGGTCCAGGAGACCCTACGACACACTTCATAATCCTATGAAACACCAGACGCAGTGCCCCAAACAAAACCCGACTTTTGAGCCAGTAGCTGTTGGGCAACAACTCTCATATGACTGTATAGAGCCCTGAATATCACCCCTGTTACAGACTGTTGCCGGGTAGGGGACAGGTACCAACCTAAACCTTAAGCCCTGTTTTACTATCAGCCACATTAAAGCCACAAGTTGACGGCAAGGCCCGGGCACAGTGCCTGTTAGAGCTGGAGGAGTCTTACGGCTGCAAAGCGAGATTCTTGAAGTTCCAGGTGGTTAGTTTGCCCCATATAGGCCTTACAGAGCCCTTGTATACCCCTAGGATCCATATAAGCATTATATGAGCCTCATGTAAGGGTACACGCCTGAACTTTCCTCTAATCTGAAGTTGTTGGTGCTTGATTGGGGTTGCCATAAAGACGTAACTATTGAGGGCCTAGACTCCTAAGGCATAGTAAGCTCCATTCCATTTCCTTGTTCTGGCACGAAGAGGACCATGGAGACAACATGCCAACCTTCCAGTTCAAAGAAATTACCCGAACTGTGGAAATCCCCTGCCCCATATGGAGCCTTAGGCACATTAGTAACGTTCAATAATTGGGCTAACTGAAGTTATCGTATGGCTTATAAGGCTTACAAGACATACTACGTCCCCCTGACCCTCCAAGCAGCAAGCCCTCTAAACCCTGAGCCCTTATGAGCCCTACACCCTGAACCCTAAATAGTAGTTTCCATTTTCTTTTCCACTATCCAAATATAACCCCTATATTCTATCTACTTATGAACACTAGCCTGCCCTTCATTGCATAGTTGTTCAGGATTCCTAGGATTCGCATAGCGCGTCTTCCTTGTTTCGTTCTAGTTCGTTTATGGCCACCAAGCTTGCTGGTCAGTAGTAGCATAGGGACTTTAGTGGGAATCCCAAGACAGGGGATGTCTCGGATAGAGTAGGAATGTAATGACCCTGGTAGGTGTATTCCTATTGTAATTCTTACTATATTCTTGGGGTTTCCTGTTTGGGGTCCTCATTGCAGTCCTTTTAGGTCAGGTATGGAGGAGCGGATCTCCATCGCAGCCCCTATATCCCGAATAGTTACGTAGCAGTTTCCATGTGAGCTAAGTCTAGAACCCCTTAAATGAGATCATCTAGGGTGTTATGTAGGGGAGTATTTAAGGGGTTATCAAGGCGGATGTTAGGAGTTCAGACTACAGCTCATGTTCTTTTCCATTCTTTCACCCCCGAACCTAAGCCCTGAGCCCTATACCTTGGGAGGACTCCCCACCTTGTAATAGTGATATAATAGGACTATAAGAGGACCATAATTTGATTATCATTAACCCTTATAGTCACTATTACAGGGAGGGGGTCCACCTAACCTATACCCAAAATCCAAGATGGTGGTTTCCATGCTCTTACCCAGGCCTTCTAAAGGATCCAAAAAAAAGGAATCTCCCGACAATCCCCTAGTTTCCCCAATGTAGTAATGGGGATCATTTTTTGGGGGGGATCCAGTTGTTGGACTTTGTAGGGGGTCTGGGTACTCCAGGCAGCAGCAAGCAAGGCGGCCACATCCGGCCTCCTCCTCCTCTGGGTGGTATAAAGGGTTTAAGGAGAAGCTTGAATCCAGTTCATACTATGGTGATTTCATTAAGTCCTACCCCTACAAGAGCCCCTCTTTTGCTTAGCATTTCCCATTTCCTTTCCGTCCCCTAAACCCTAAGGGCCCTGAGTTCCTTCAATATAGTAGCCCCATTGTAATGTCAGTTTCGATTTCTCTTCCACTCCTTCATTGACATCTTAATTCAGAAGCACACCTTAAGTTCCCTGACCCCAAGACCCACATCCTGATTAGATCCTGCCCTGAACCCTAAACCTGAGAGTCAAACCTTCGTTTAGAAAGTCAGCTCAGGTTTCCTAAGTTTCCTAGAAAAGCCAGCCCTAAACCCTAAATCCTGGACCCCAAATCCTACATCCTAAACCCTAAACCCATATAAACCCCAACCCATATAACCCCAAACCCATATAACCCTAAATCCCGATAACCCTAAACCCCTAAACCCTAAATCACTTCAGGTTTGATGGTGCCGTTGCTGCAGCAGAGGCGGCCCTGAAGCTCAGTCCAGACTGGCTTCCTGGAAAGGTGCTCCGGTTGAAGATTTAGGGTTTTTTTGTTTACAGGGTTTAGGGTTTAGGGTTTACAGGGTTTAGGGTTTATATACAGGGTTTAGGGTTTATAGGATTTAGGGTTTACAGGGTTTAGGATTTAGGATTTAGGGTATAGGCTCGAGATTTTTTTAGGGGACCATATTGAGAGACCATATATAAGGGATTACAATAGTACACCCCCAAAGGTACACACCCCCCCCGCAAAAAAACAAAAAAAAATGAAACCACATGAGGCCTTGCCTTATGAAGCCCTATATAGTCCTTATTNNCCCCCCCCCCCCAGGGTTTAAGGAGTTAATAAGGACTATATAGGGCTGATAAGCCTAATGGGGTTCTAAATCTGGGGGGTGGTACCTTTGGGGGGGTATTATTGTAATCCCTTAATATTAGATCTGAGAGAGGAGCTTCCGGCAGCTCCTTTGGGAATCCTGAGATATGGTTCCCCCTTATATGAGCCCAGACCTCTGGGAGGATCCAAAAATTAGATCCCCTATATAACACCATAGTAACCCCTATATAATCCCTTTATAACTCCCCATAGTCTTCTAGGGGTTCTAATTTTTAGATCCCTTTGGGGGTCTGGGAGGCCCTCTTACCACTCCTTACTTGTTATTACTTGTTGTATAAGATTGGGTTTATGCACCACCAGTAACAGTCTATAAGAGGGGTAAAAACAAGGGCGATATGTAACTATCGTATACATATTTTCCAACATTTATTGAGTGGGGGCAGTATCCAATGTATATAGAAGTTTCCAAAGTTCACGCCCGCTCTGTATTCTCTTCATAATCTGCACAGCCCCGGCTGGAATAGGGAAAGCTCCGTAATGTGGTCCATATGAGCCCTCCCACCCCCAAAAACCTTATTATATAGTTCCCCACAGGTCCCCCCCCCCGCAACCTTAATTTAGTCCGTAGCTCATACGGCACAATCTATAGTCCTGAACATGTTTCAGGAAGTCGCACGGATATGCCAAGGGTCTTTGGTATTGACGTCAGTTGCTTTCACATTTCAAACACGCCTGAAGATCATGCGGCTTTCAGTACATTTCATAGGGCCATAGTGGGTCCTTGCCCTGAACCCAGAGGCAACCTTTGGCCGGGCCCTGTTCAACGCTGGACACCTTGAGGACTCAATCTCTATGAGGTCGTGGCATGGGCGTGTTGCTGAGAGGGGAGTTTAGAGCTGCAGGCTTGTACGATTCGGAGTCCGAGGTGACACAGAGAGAGAGAGAGAGAGATAGAAATCCGCACAGCAGGGCTCAGGGCAGTGCCCTGACCTACCCATGGGGGTAGGTATAGCCCGTAGCAAGCAAGCAAGCAAGCAAGAGAGAGAGAAAGCGAGCACGAGAGAGAGAGAGAGAGAGAGACGGGGAAAGAAGAAGAAGAAGAAGCAGACGAAGAAGAAGACGAAGACGGGGGGAATCCTGAATCAGTGGAGGGATCGGGCTGCTTCTGCAAAGTTGGGTGAATCTTGCTGGTTGTACCCATTGGGGTACGATTAGGGTTATATTGGGTAATCTTGAGATAATGGAAAAGAAAATGGAAACCACTATAGTACATTAGGGCTTAGGGTTTAGGGTTGTTGGCCGTGGATCCCTCACAGCCCTTGCATGCATATGTGTTGCCGCCATGAGGGGCCCAATGTACATAATGTTCCGTTTTCTCTTGGGTTTTCTGATACCCACCAACAACCCTGAAACACCTATAACGTTTCAACAGTTGATCAGAATGGGTGAAGTCTGAAGGAATCGGCACATTTCTGGCCCAGTTGACCCCGACATGTTGCTTGGAGGGTCTAGGGGACTTAATGGAAAAGAGAATGCAAACTTCACTAAACTCTAAACTCTAAACACCACTTAGGGTTTCAGAGCAATTCGAGTCTGCGGGATGGGCAGAGAGGGTGTAGAAAGTGTCCTGACTGTGTTGTTTTTTCAAAGTTTCTTGCCCTCTTAGAATCCTTCCACTACACAGCCGAAGTTAATTTTGGTGAGGGTCTCAGGCAGATTTAGGATGGGTTAACTGGGGTTAGTTTATGGCATATGGCATATGGTTTAACGCGGATGTAAGCCCGAAGCCCCGCTACCCTTGGCCTCTTACGCCAGGTGTACGTGTGGAACTTGCCATTGCAGGTCCACCCTGATATGCTTTGTGTCAATGACCTCGGAGACTTAACGCCATGTGAGAAGCGACTGAACGCCGTAGTAGAACCGACAGTTTACAAGCGTTCATCCAGCAGGCTCGTTCTCTTTCGTTTGCATTTCTGCACGTGCTCCCTTTGTAGTTATAAAGTGTCCTCTGGACTCGTATATGTTCCAAATACTGCTGATCTAGTGCGTGCATGACTTAGACCCCGCCCCCGCCCCTTTCCAATAAAGTTCGACAAAAGATTTGCATGCACATAGCCCTCAAAGCTGCCCTTGTTACACATTGTTGCTGGGTGAGGGAAGTACCCTAAACCCTAAATCGCGTATGGCATTGTGGACAACGCCGCAGGATGCTTTGATCCAGTTTGAGGAAGCCCATCAGATGGCAGCAAAACATGGTGCCCCGGTGGGATTCCAGAGTTCTCTGGTCAAGGACACCCCAAGGTGGGGGTGTAGGGTTTGGGGGGCACATATATATATATATTTATATTTATATATAGATAGCTCGCAGAAGCGAAAGGGGGCTGTATTAATGTCTATCTGGGCTTCTTCTATGGGGTACGCACCGGTAACTACCCGCCTAAAACTTGACCTAGGTTGATATGAGCTATATTCTAAAGGGGTAATTTAGGGGATTATATAGGGGACTGGACTTCATAGCTCAAATGGAGTTTGTGCTTGGAGGGTCTGGGGGACTTAGCACGTAGACATGTGCTTGTAAGCTTTTTAGTGGACATTGGGGTCCATTCTGTAGTTTAGTACAGTCCCTAAAACAGTCCCCAATAAGGAACCCATGTCCATCAATTTTCTGGGTAAGCCCTAAACCCTAATATAGTAGTTTCCATTTTCTTTGCTATACCCTGAACCCTATGGATGATGTTGACGGTACCTCAAATTCTAAACCTCTAGACCCCGAAACCCCTAAACAGTAAACCCCTACAACCTAAACCCTGATTCTGGGAAGCCCTTCCTTCGTGACATGTCTTGCGGCATCATTCTGAATAGGAAGCCGCTTGAAAACTACTCATTACTATTGTTGTTATTGGTACTATTATTATTACTGGATTACTATTTTTATTTTTGCTACTATTGTTCTTAGTATCCATTTAAAGCAGGTTCAGGAGGCGAGTCGACATCATGCAAATGCCGTGGACAAGATCCTTTTGGACATGCTCTAAGCAGGTCATGTTTGTTTTTTGAGGGGGGAGTCCTTGACTTATAGCTCCTTCAGGCTTACGATTCAGGAATGTCAGGTTCTGTTGCATATTCCGCTAAGCCCCAAAAAACTCAGAACATTGAAGGATCAACGCTAGAAACCAAAAAGTCTGACAGTCTGACTGTCTGATTG
>CAJNIZ010045282.1:61286-74683 GCA_905231905.1 Symbiodinium pilosum | reverse complement strand
TTTTGGGTTTAGGTTTTGGGGTTCAGGGTTTAGGGGTGTCGGCTGAAGGGTATTCATTCCTTACTTTGAGGGTCGAAGAGCTTTTTCAAGTACCGGTGCTGCTCAGTGCAGGGTTTAGGTTGGGTACTGCCCCCACCCACTACAGTTGGACAATTTGATATGAGTATATGGATACTTCCCAAAATTAGGGTCCCATTCTGGCACCTCCAAAATGCTAGGTGCCGTAATATCATCGTTCACCAACAAGGGCCCGTAACTCTGAGAATGACCCATCTATATATAATATTACCACTAGTATAGGCTGTTACTGGGTTGGGGCAGTGCCCGCGCTTGAGGTTCAGCTCTAGGCTCAAGGTTTAGGCTCAGCTGCTTGGGGGTTAGGGCTTAGGGTTCAGAATTTAAGGTTCAGGGTGTAGGTTTGGGATGTGGGTTTGGGATTTAGGGCTAATGCGTTGAGGTTTGGAACTCAGAGACCCTGAGTCCTAACTTGAGGCTTGGAGCGTAGATACGGGTTAGGGATATATGGGCTTGCAAGGGGGGTATAGATGTCTTTATCAGGGATTATGTGGGAAATATTGTTGAGAAGACTCCTACATGTATATGTTCCTCGCGGTTCCCCACTCTCCCCCAAGCACCAGCGGATAAGCCCAAGTACTGCAAGGATGCTGAAAGAAGGAGCGACAAAGCAAAGATCAGGGAAGCCACACAAGCAAATGGTCCATGTGAACAAACGGGGGTCTGTATGGGCTTATTTAAGGGAGTAGTATAGGGGATATTGAGGGGGATACTAGGAGTTTTGACTATAGCTCATGTAGCTCTCTAGTACATGCCGCCTGGGCCCGAAAGTATTTATATGGGAACCCCTTTGGGGCTAAATTGCATACCATATACCTACATGGGCCCTTTGGGACAGAAAGGGCTCTACAGGTTTACCACGTAGGGCTTTATTGTTACAGCTTTCGCGCCGTTTGACTCCTGGGGTGCCTCTATTCCATGTCTTGGGAGCCGGAGGTTCCCCTTGCCGCGTGTGAATAAAGAACAAGGGTTCTATACGATCATATAGTCTAAGCTTCTTAAAGGGGTTTATATAGGGGGTTATATAGGGGACTACGATAGGGGTTATTAAGGGGATACTAGGAGTTTAGACTATAACCCCTATAATCCCCCATATAGTCCCATTTTCCATTTCATTTTCCATTTTCTTTTCCATTTGATTCTCCATCATTAACGGGGATACTAGGAGTTTAGACTATGGTTCATATAACGTAACTCATTCCTCGTGAAGCGCGGTTTATTCAGGGGCGGTCCTGACTTTGGATACCTCGTGTTGTAGTTGTTGCTGTGAGGCCTCACGCGGTTTAGGGTTTAGGGTTTAGGGGGGTATATACGGGTAGGGGAACTGGTTTTTGTTCTGCTGAGCGCATATGGGTATCCTCAGCAAAAAATGATCAGTGTGTATAGTCAGTGTCCAACTCGGGTGATTAAAATCGTCCCCTGATTATGTCTAATTTGTTTTTGGTTCAGGGCATATGCCATTAGTCCGACCAACACTGAACCTCATATATGGCCCTCTCACAATGTCGGTTCCGTCTTGGTTTTGGGGCGGGTCCCCCCCCTACTTAGTTAAAACCGCATCCGACAAGCCTTGAAGCCCAAACAGCACCCAAAGTGGCTTTGCCCTGCTTGAGGACCTCAGCATCCTTCTAAATGCCTGTGTCTGCTTTGGATCATGTAGTTTGCTGCTATTTTGCCATTTCAGGATGCCTATACCTTAAACCCCAAGCCCTAAACCTCAACACCTCAACCCTAATCTTTTAACCCTAAACCCTGGACCCTGAACCCTCTTGGCGAGGCGGCGCCGACCCTCCTGGCAGCAAGTAGAGGACTGTAGTTTGATACTTTTGGGGAACGGGGGTTTAGGGTTCGTCAGGGTGTACTTGAAGGTTCATGGCACTTATAACTACTTCTGAATGGACTTCGAGGCAATTACTAAGTCCCATAAAACCTCCAAGTAGGGTTCAGGATTTAGGGTTCGGGTCTTCGGATTCAGGAATATGAGATTTTGGGTTCAGGCTGTAGGGTGCATTTTAGATCCTAAACTAGCCAGAAGAGCGGCCTTTGGGCTTTTTGGTTGTGAATTGTTGGCCGGGTTCAATTGCTTAGGACCGAACGTTGATGCTCTGGGGCATAGCTTTCCGGGTTCCCTGCTAAGAGTTTTGGCTTTGGGGTCTTTAGTGTCAGCACTTTTGTGGGATCATTTTTCCGGGATTGAGTTTGATGGTCCAGGTTACGCGGTGGCCCCCAACCTTAAGCCCTTATCCTGAAAGCCTATACACCCTAAACCGTGCTAATAGACTCTACCTGTAACCCCAATCACCTACAGTTGTATAGGTTATGCGTACTAGTTAGGGGGTAATCCTAAACCCTAAACCCTAAACCCTAGTACTACTGAGCTGCAGGTAATCGGAACCTTAAGCCTCTTTGCAGCAGGATAGAGATTTAGGGTTTAGGGATTTAGGGTTTAGGGATTTAGGGTTTGCGGATTTAGGGTTTAGGGATTTAGAGTTTAAGGTCTAGGGATGTAGGGTAGAGATTTAGATTTTATGAAGTCTCCTAGCCTGGGTTGCCTCATCATCCACTTGGGTGGGGTTTCCCCAAAATGTCGGGGCTCCTGCGTGGTCCCTGATATAATGGGACTTCTAAATGATGGTAGTTTCGGGTCTGTTTGTGGGTTCCCAATTTCTGGAAGTCCCACGCCGAAAATCTGCGTAAGAAGGTTTTGGGCCCAAATTCCATAACCTGAATGGGTTTGTAGGACCTAGAACCGCAATATTCAGGTGCCTGGACCCTTTGGTGTAGAGGACGCGGAGCTGTTATTTTGGGTGAGTTGAAGGATGAAGGCTGGTAGTTTGGGGTTCAATGTTTAGAGCTTGTTAAGACTCTCATCTAATCATTTTCCCCCATACTACAGTATCACCTGCATGTTCTCTCTTACCCAGAGAGATTCAGGGCTAACCAAGGCCATTCAAGACGGAGCCCTAAGGGAGCCAAGTGTAAAGGGGTGGTAGGGGAATCCATGAGGTATTGATGAATTGTAGCTGACAATTCTCATCGGCCTTTCCCTACTCTGATTGCTGAATCATCCGGCCCTGAACCCCAAACCCTCAACCCTAATGCCTAAACCTTTCTGGGGATGAAACGACCAACTGCTACACCACGAAACTCAAAACCCATTCTTGAAAATACGCTTTCAGAGCCAGTTGGCAATATCAAATATCAACGTGAAACAAACACCCTACCACCAATAGTCCACTAAACCCTCTAAATAAGCCCCAAACCTAATCCTTATAATCTTGGTGAGGAGATGATCTCGCATTTGGTTGACCCAATTTCTGGCAAAGTCCGCGGGGACCTTGGGATATTGAGTTTAGGGTTTAGGGTCTAGGGTTCAGAATGGTTTTGTTGAAGGTTTGAGGGTTAAGGGTTCAGGATTTGGGGAGTTCGGGTTTAGGATTCAGGGTCAGGGAAAGTACATAGATGAGACAGTCATTGCCAGGGTTATCTCATAGAGAACGTCGAGATAACATAACGGGTGCATTGGAGCAGATACGCGTAACATTTTCCTTTTCACGTTACTCTTAATGTCATTGATCTTAACATCATCAGTTACTGTATTACTCGTATTGTTGTTATTCTTAATATTATCCGTACTTATAATATTCAGCTTGGTGTTTAGGGTTTAGGGAACAAGCGCAAAAATCTGGTAATGTAACCATTCCCTACTGAGACCCTAAAGACCTCTGTGAGGCAAAGTTTACAACGTGCCTCCGCCAAAATGACCCATGTAGCTCTCTAGTGTATACCTGGGCCTGACAGTCGCTACATGGGAACCCCTTGGGCCCTAAGTATATCATACTAGATACATACCCTAGACCCTAACTCTAAACCCTGAAGCCCAAACCCTTGACCCCTTTACTCTATATGGGTCAGGTGTCTACCGGGACGTTCTGTCTTTCCTGGATGACGAGGATGTCTTAGCGGTCTACCCAGAGAAGGCCCCTGGTAAAGACTTAGCGCCTTTTGCGGTTTAGGGGTCTAGGCTTGACCGGCTTAGGGTTAAGGGTTCAGGGGGTTTGGGGTGTAGGGGTTTGGAATTTGGGGTTTAGGGTGTAGGAGTTTCGGGGCTTAGGGTTTAGGATTCATACCCCTCACAGTCACAAGCCATATAATAGCAACCTCCGTTATCTGCCTTGTTTACCAATTTGCCAAGCAGCCCTAACCCTAAACACCCTAAACTCTCTTTTACTAGGGCTTGTACAAAGAAGCCCGAGAGCCATCAGGCTTCGATGAAGACACCTTCAAGTCGGCGTTTCACCCGAGATGGGACAACTAGGCATTCTTCTGCAGAGCTGCGAAGGTCACCCACCCTACAGGTCCGAATGCCCAAAGCATGTGGCGTTTGATCCCAAATACCATTTAGATTACAGCATGTGAGACCTAAAGCCCTATCATTATTTGGGTACTTGGACCCTCAGGGCCACAGTATGGAGCAGCACCTTACTTGGAGTGGGCCTTAGTAAGTAGGTTAATAACCCCTATAACCCATATAGTAACCCTACTTACCCCCATTATTAGCCTACTTACTAAGTCCCCCTGGCCCTCCACCGTATGTACCGCAAGATCGGCTGCCTGGCAGTCATTGACGTGGCCACTTGTTGGAACTCCAGGCTCTGGATGCCAGTATGCACAATATTCCCTACACTCTATATGAGCTACCTTCTAAACTCCTTAAAGGGGGGTTATATAGGGGATTATATTGGGGACTACTATAGGGGTTATTAAGGGAGATACTAGGAGTTTAGATAGTAGCTCATATAACCCTATTATGGTAGTTTCCATTCCATTTTCCATTATCCCTATATTACCCCAATATACTATAGCAGTTTCCATTTTATCTTCCCTTATTCCTAAAGCCCAATATTTCTAAAGGCAGTACGAAGACAGCGATTGTCAACATGATGCAGCCCTAAGGGTCCATGTACCTAATAATTAGGTACTTGCGTTTTGGGTAATAGTAATTGTAGTACAGGTTTTGGGTAGGTGTATGTTTATTAGGTACTTGGACCCTTTGGGCAGGGCCTGACAGGCCCTAATCCTTTTCATTTTCCGTTATCCCAGTATAGAACCCCAACAAATTCCCATTTTTCTATATTCCCACCACAAGCCACTGTAGCAGAACAGCACGGAGCAGGCGGGGCTCCGTGAAAATGAGCTGAGAAAGAACGACCAGGTTCCGGGGCCATTTTCCCAAGGCTCCAAGTACCCGAAAATTGATATACTTGCCCGACACCATCACCAACGCCCTAGCCCTCAAGCCTAAGCCCGAAACCCTTAAGTACCTATAGTTATTGAATACTTGGACTTTCTGGGTTTTATGGTTCAAGTGTTTGAGTTTAGGGTTAGGGGGCTCAGATTTGGAATTTTGGGTGTAGGGCTTCAGGTACCAAAAACTTTTTCAGATTTTTGCGCTTGAGAATTAAAAGCTGCATCATTTGCGTACATGGACCCTTAGGGGTATGACCAGGTCATGCCATCATCTACCCTACCAGATGAGCTATGGCCGAAATTAGATTTTACTGTTCTGTTTAGGGGGTAGTGTCATTTTGGGGCCTTGTACTTTGTATAAATGCCTGTATGAGCTACTATCAATGTTTAGGGTTCCCAAGGGACCATAAAAATTGGACATAGGGGTCCCTATCGTAGTTTACTTGCAATAGATTCTCTAATGAAGAACTCCTGTGCATTAATAATTATGGAGATACAGGGTCCCCCTTAAGTAGATAGAATATGGAATATAGGGGGGTCTTATTCAGCTACACCCAAAGCGAATTCTATCTACCTAAGGAGGACTATATGTACTGGGTTCATCTTGACTCCATAATTTTGCCCAATAGTTCCTAAGGAGGCAGTCTAGAACATCCTTGTGGAAGACCCAATTGGAATACAGGGCCAAAAAAGCTAGTTCATGTCCCAATGGGTCCTCAAAAACTTTATGGGAGCCTTAAAACATAAAACCCAAAACCCTAAACAACCCAGACTTGCCAAGACCATAAAAAAGCTCCTACTCAAGAAGCCGTACCCTCTTGAGGCTCTTTGGCCCGTTCGGGATGCTAGGTGCCAAAGAAATTGGTTTTAGGATGTAGGGTCTAGGGTTTACGGTTTTAGGGTCTAGGGGTTACGGTTTAGGGTTAAGGGTCCCAAGAAAGTTATCACATAATCGTCAACGACTGAACAACTAGCGATTGGTAGCATCAGAGCCTCAAAGAACATCATTCTTGTGTAGTGGACCTTCAAACTAGGGGTTTTGCATTTGGAGTCGGGTTATGAGTTATCTTCCTTTAGAGCCTTCATAGAGCATCTGTCCACATGCCAATCTAAGGCATTGGGGACCCTAAACCCTTAACCCTAAACTCTAGGCCCTAAACCCTAAACAGTGAGGGGCTTTGCGTTGGAACCGTTTAGGTTGATGCTGCTTTGTAGAAAAATCCTGCATGACCTCAATAGACTATAGTGGATAAGGTACGTAGGGTCATGCAGGATTTTTAGCATCCAACGTACATGGCTATATCCTGAACTCTCATGCCGCCCACAGGGGCTACACCAGAACCTTGAGCAACGCAGTGTAACTCCAACCCTCAAACTCAAAGCCTTCCCTGCAACCCCCCAAACGTATGTAAAATAATGGCCTCGGTGTGCTCCTTTTTTTTGGTTTTCGGTGCTATGGATTTTGCATCACAGTGCTACCTCCCAAGCTCCTACACACCAAAAACTATCGCCCCATAATTGTCCATCCTTGTCAAGATCATCATCCCTATCGTCGCCAAAGTCAAGATCATCTTGACCTGTGGCTTGGAGTATTGCCTTCGCCCGAGTTTTGAGTTTAGGTGTATTTGGGGGTACTTTTTTGGGTGTCCCCTTACTAAGGATTCCAGTATTTTAGGGTCTATGTGAGGGTCCCCCAAGTACCATTTTTTCGTTTCCACTTCAACGAGCCTTGTGCGTACCAATAGATTGAGATAGATTGAGAAACTTAGGCTTCAGGAAGGGGAAGCTGCTAGGGTAGCATATGCCGCCCTTCAACGGATGTGTGTGCTACTATCTGGACTGAGTAGGCAGTGGTGACTGGACTTATGAGGCAATTTACGGTAGGCGGGCCCTCCTACGTGGCACCCTAAGCTTACAGGAAGGCTGGTTGTTAAATCCAGAAGCCTGTATATATATATATACCAGTTCTGTGGTCATAGCATCCTTTTGTAGGTACGGTATAGGTACCTCAAACGGACCTTGAGATTACATGTTGGCAACTATTCACACCGCCCTTTACCATAGACGGTCCATGGACTGGGGGTTTTGGCGGGCAATCAGCAGAGCAGAAGGCATACTTTCTCTTGTCAGTCTCAGAGTCGATAGTTCTGCCCAAAGGGTCCATGTAGCTCTATAGTATAGGGTGTAGGGTTTAGGCCAAAGGGTCCCCCGTTGGGCCCTAAGTACATACTATATACCTACATGGACCCTTTGGGCTGGTTTCCACCTGAAAAGAGTGTGTAGTGCCCACTATTGTAGGCCCTAGAAGAATCCACAATACTACAGTCATATGCATTATCCTTCCGTTCCATCCTTCCCTACTAAAACAGTAGTAGGGGCGGGGGATTGTTGCATACCCAAAGCCCTAAACCGTCCGTAGCACTCCAAAAATGTAGCTCTTGTTGACACTCAGATTCCAGCATGACCTTCGTCTGCCCCTGAACCCTAAACTCTATAAAATAGTATTAGAACTGCAAGGTATAAGGTACCTAGGATCTTTAGTATCCATTCTAATGAGGCCCTGCGAAGCCAGAATGCAAAGATTCGAAATGAAATCCTAGATCCTCTGGTGCAAGATTTCCTGCATCCACAGTATAACAACCTCACACGCCCCGTAATGTAGACCCATGATTAATAATCCCCCTCTTTGTAAGGGCCTCAATATTAGGATCCCTACTACAGTCCCTATTAAGGGGAGGGGGTTCATTAATCATGGGTCTAAATTAGGGCTTAGGATTCATGGTTTCAGGCTTTGGGGCTCAAGGTCACGGGGTCCCAAAGGGTGACTTAGGTAAGGAAGTGTCCCGAAATGGCTACATTACAGCTTGAATTTAGCCACCAAACCTTTCAGACCAAGTAATTGAATGGTAGTTTTCCTAACACCTTCCTTCCCGAAAAAAAGGGGGACTCCTCTCTACACTCCAAAATACTTTAATACTTACTGTAAGGACCCCCGGCAAAATGGCCACCCCCAACTTTGGAAAACTCTATTCCCTACAACCCCCAACTGTACAAGCCCGGCTTCCAGCACGTTCTGTTATCTTGTCCATTTGATTCTCCATCATTGGGATACTGCCCTAACATTCAACCACTAAACCCTAACCCCTAAACCTTAAAACCTAAACCATAAACCCTCGTATGTATACATATATATATATATGTACACATACCCTTGCCAGCCTAAGATCTCCATTGGCGCCGGCAGCGGCGCGATGGTGTCACTCGACCACACTTACAGATCTCAGATGCGGGGGTTACAAGTTTAGGGGCTTAGGATTCAGCGTTTAGGGTTCCGGGGTGAAGGGTCGTATGGGCGAGATATACATACGGTTTTGAGTTGTTTCGGGCCTAGGTGTAGGGTTTAGTGTTCGCAAACATTGTGGAGTCCCTTTCTGCGGGTTATACATCTCTGACTCTGGTATTCCGGGGCATGTAAGGGCCTGGCGGACCCCTAATTTTAGAGACCCCCATGTGTTCAGGACTTGGCGTAATGTGTTGTGACTGGAAGTCATCCTTGAATGCCTGCCATACCCGAAACCTTGGCAGTTACCATAGCCCCTTTGCAAGTGTACTGCACCATCGAAGCTGGTCGTTGTGGTGTAGGCCCGAATTCCTATGATCCTGAAACGATGAACCCTAAACACTAAGCCCCGAACCCAAAACCCTACACTAAACCCTAAACCCTAAGCACCAGACTGTTCTGATCCTTGAGCAGCTGCAGCCTAGGGCATGTTTAGGGTTTAGGGTTTTCGATTTAGCGTGATGGGTTTGGGCTTCCCCAAAACCTAAATCCTAAACCCTAAATCCTAAATCCTAAACCCCAAATCCTAAACCCTCAACCCTTTAGGGTTTAGGGTTGTGAACATGAGATTTTCAGACCCCTAAAGCTCCTGAACAGGCGCAACAGTCATACACATCCATATTGATTCCAGATGGAATCTCCATGCCATCCGCCATGATATGTTCACATATTAACATATCTAGATATCCAAACAAGGCATCAGTACTTGAAACCTTCTGGGACTCTTGTGCAGTTCTCGCATTGGAGAATTCCAAGTCGCTTACAAGCTTACTAGAGGATGACCAATTCTGCTGTGGATGTGCGCTAAGGCTTTACCCTAAACCCGAAACGGTTGGTTGTCAAAATTATGGTCCCTTTTTGGATCCCTATTATAATACGGCCCCTAATATTTAGGGTACCCAAAAAGGGACCATAATTTTGACAACCACCCAAACCACGTTTAACCTGTATGCCTTGTGGAAGGCCTTGTCTTGCGCGATGTAGGTGCATTCCTGATGGTGACTGGTGACTTCTCTCTAGTGCTAGCATGAGAGGTGCTGTACACATAGGCGTACTGAAGTAAAAGATGCAGCAGAACTGTTTTAGGGCTTAGGGTTTAGGGTTTAGGGTTTTGATATATGACCCTAGTATACTATGATACCATTATTTCCCAAGGTATAAGGTACTTAGGGTCATGCAGGATTTTTAGTATCCACCGAATCTATCGGAATCCACCTGGAGTTGCTGCGCCTGTAAAGCAAACTGAGTCATGCAGAATCTCTCTTGCAACCAGATCTGCTACATCAACAAAGTTGTGTGGCTCCATTAAAAAAAGACCTCTCCAAATTCAAAAACGCCATGGTCTTTGTATTCTCTGCAGCACCCTAACACTTTACATCTTGAACCCCGAGCCCCGGCCCCTCAACAGTGGACATAGGGGTCTGTCTTGTAGTTTCTTGTCCCCAGTATACTCCTTAACAGGGAACGCAGGTCTTAAAAGTATCTGGGAAAATGCTTATAGCTCAGGTGATAATCTTGACGAACATGCGGCTGATCCATGCGGCTTGCCACATGATTTGGTGATTGTACGGTAACTATTATCACTACTACTATTCTGATAATTCTTACTTGCATTGCTATTGTTAGTACTGCTACAAGATCTACCATTGTTGACACCTTTATCTGGGCTTGGGTGTGTTTGATTTCTCACAGCTTTGTACAGCTAGATATGCTTCAGTCACCTTATCTACGGAAAGGCACGATGTTTTGTTTTGAAATGTACCGAGTGCATGTTCCGTTCCTTGCAATATCATACTGCATGTTCATGTGAACCTTTCTGAGGCCGTGCAGACAAGTAGGCCAATACCGCCGTGTATTGTCTGACGTGCTTTATGTCTTAGGTTTGTAGGGAATAGATTTTGGGATTCAACATGAGAAAGGGTCTTTCTACTTAGAGATGATTTTGGGCTAAGATAACCCAAAGGGTCCATGTAGGTCTATGCTATATACCCGGGCCCTAAAACTGGCATGAAGTATATGCTATGCACTTACATGGACCCTTTGGAGAAGGGCCTCTTGAAGGAACACTTCCTCCATTGACTTTAAGACTTCAGCAAAGGCGAAATAGTGGAACCGGGGCACAGGAGGATCTATGCTGGTGTTATGTGGGGGGTTCCCAAAACTAGGGATACCTTCTCTGGGGATCCCTCTAATCAGGACTGCTGCGTTTGGGGGTCTAAATTGGGGTCTCCCACTTTTGGGACAGCACCGAGGCTTTTTGCTTTGTCTTGGGTTGGCCAACGCAGGTGTTCTTGTACGGACTCTGAAGCCCCTCGTCCAAAGCGCCAGCATCGGAAAGCACATCGGGATTTATCAAAAGTGAGGGCTGCCCGCGCCCGAACCCAAACATAATCCAAAAAAAACGCAGGTTCGGGGGAATTCATAGTCGGGTTGTACTACCCCGGCTTCCATGATAAGCTTATCGCCAGAAACCTAGTTACGCCGACAATGTTTCCCGAATCTCCGCGTAACGTCCTGACCTCCGAAAGGCTGAGCTGCACAGAAAACTCCATTTCGGAAGTCTCTGAGATCCATGAGAACTTTATCCAGAAGCAGTCGTCATGGCCCGTAGGCTTGAGAGTTTTTCCACTCCCCCTGAATATAATCCTTCCCTCCCCCTAATAAAGATTTGCTCTGATGTATACTGGTATTCTACTGGGGAATGTGAAGAATAAGAGGGTGGAGGCTTGTCATTACGGCAGGATTGCTTTCTGACTGGCTGGTTGTGAGTAGTGGCAGAAGGAGACATTGACAAAGTCAGTTATTGAGGCTTCTACATCATTTGGCTGTGATGAGTAGGTCAGCAAACTGAAGATACCAGGGGGACATGTGGGGAGCATAGGGGTTCTGTCTCAGTAGTCCTTTAGTTGTCTTCGCCCAGGTCAGCACCCACTTCTCACGCTACAAGAAGTCGCTGAAGGTTCGTCGCGTCAGAGGGCTGCAATCCCAAATCCAGGATTCAGGGTTTTACTAGAAAAGTCCTTTAGATGGTTTGTACCTCTGCGTATTACAACCACCGCAGGAAGAGAAAAAATTGACGTCTGAGAGGGTTGCAGGCAGATAAAGTTTAGGGGTGTAAATCTTCCCAGATAAGGGTCCAAATATCCAAATAATTCGGGTTCAAGCCTGAAATGCTAGAATCTGAAGAGCTTTTGGACCAAAAGCCACATCAGTTGGATACGCGCAGGGCTTAGGGGTACAGAGGGCTGCGCAAATCTACAGCAGGATAGCCAGTATGATAACGTCGTTTCTCCAAGATTTTTGTTTGACCAATGGAAAGAGATGGGTACTGCCTCCCCTCAGTAACAGTTGGATGATAAGTATAATATGGTTATATATAGCACTTAATAGGACCCCCAATATAGGCTGCTGTTGGGGGGGGGCAGTACCCAAGGAAAGAGATGGGATGCAGTATGGTTGGGGAGCACAGAGCAATTTCGAGCCAAAGTTGATATCGCGCTCACAATGCTTGATCCATACTTGCAGTACCTCTTGTTGCAGGAGTATTTTGAGCTGGGAGTCCGACGAACTTTCGCAAGTGTCTCAGTGCAATGAGAGGAGATGCAACAGGATTCACTGTGGCGGCCGCTCAAGAACTGGGTGCATTGGCAGTGAGAAAGACCAGCAGGAACGTTTTGATTGTTATCATTCGAAAGCTTGTCTCAAGAATGAGCACGACTTGTCCTGCATGCTGAACCTAACCCCACCAGAGGAGGTGCTGGGTTTCGGATTTATTTAGGATTTAGGGTTTAGGGTTGCCTGAGAAGATAAGCTACTGAGCTAGTGCAGGCTCAAACTATGAAGCTTGATGATTCTGTGGCGTAGCGCTTCATTTGTTGGAAGTCTCATGTGGATCCACCAAACTGCGCTACTAAAAGGATCGTTCTTGAGGTCCATGGTGGGAAAAAGCGCCTTAACCCGAAACCCACTAAGAAACATGCTGGTCATAGGCCTGCTCCTCAGCAACCCAGAAGAGGGACCGGATAACGCTCTACGATGCACCAACATGGAAGCCCGCGGTGGTCCCTTTTAAAAGGACAGTCGTCTCTAAACCCCGAACCCTAAACCCAGACGTTAGTCTTTGTGGCATCCCTTTCCCTAAGGGTCCAAGGACCCAAATAATAGGGTTTTAGGGCCCAAATACTACAATATTCAATGGTATTTGGGCCCTACAACCCCATTCTTTGGGTCCTATATACCCTTATATAATCCCCATATATCCCCCCCTACAACCCCTTTGAAGGGATCTTATTATTTGGTTTTGGGCCTTTTGAGGGGGGTGAGGGGGGGGTCCGCGGCATCTTTCTCCTACCCAACAAAAATTTGTTTCGTTGTCAAGAGAACAGCAAACACCCCAACCTTAAACCTTACTTGGAGATTCATGAGACTTAGTAACTACTTAGAACTGGGTTTATAACCTTACATATAACCCTCCTAATTGGACTTGTGTAGGTTACCCCGGTTATAAGTAGGGGTATAAGCACAGTTATAAGTACTTACTAAGNNGTCCCATGAACCTCCAAGTAGACTGGCTCTAAGCCATGTTAAGGAGACTGAGTCGCTGAATCATAGCAGAATTTAGGTTAGCTTGGCATAATATGGGTATGTGGTAAAGAACTAGGGTTTCTTATAGTAAATTATGTATAAACGCTATCGCACGCCCTTGAACTCACGTGGGATGGTCAGGCTGGAC
>CAJNIZ010045282.1:28199-39287 GCA_905231905.1 Symbiodinium pilosum | reverse complement strand
AGTAAGTAGGTTAATAACTGGGATACTATATGGCTAGCAAGGGTTATAAGTATACTTGCTGAGTACCCCTGAGCCTTCAAGTAGGGTTTTGTAATAAGGGGATTTTGGTAACCAAAACCACCAAAATTAGGACCCTATAATCATCATGTGGTAGTCATAGGGTCCTAATTTGGGGGGTTGGGGTTACCAAAATCCCTTTCTTATTTTGGGTTTGGGGAAGAGGCGCTGGTAGGGTTGGGGCGGGTGCAGCCTTCGGGCCGCTAAGTGTTCAGTTTCCTGGCTCGATCTTCATGACCATCAGATGTACTATAATGGTTTAGGGTTTAGGGTTTAGGTTTTAGGGTTTAGGGTTTAGGGGCCCTAAACCCTAAACCCTAAACCCTAATTAGTCTAAACTCCTGAAGGGGGGGTTATATAGGGGATCATATAGGGGACTACTATAAGGGTTATTAAGGGGGATGCTAGGAGTTTAGACTATGGCTGAGATCATCAAACCGGTTTTCCCGTGGAAAGGTTTGGCTCGAGATTCTGAACCTACTTTGGAACCTAGGTCGGAAAAGGGCGAGTTCCGAAGTTGTGCTTTTGGGGTTCTTGAGAGCATGTTAGTGCTGTATAATTCTCGGAACTACCGAGATGACAGAACGGAGCTTCTAGGGGTCATTGACGGGAACATCAGGATTGCAGCAGGGTCTCAGGGGCGCTTTCTTCTTGGCCATGTCTATGACTGTCCAGGTGAGCTTGCTAAGTGGCAGGGCTGTTACTTTACAAGTTGAACCGGATGCCTCTGTGAATAGCCTAAAAAGAAGAGCACAGGCCGCACTGGAAGTTGTTGGAGAGGGCCGGCTTCTGGAGCCATCAGGAGGAGTTCTAGATGATGCAGCAACCGCTAAGAAAGTCAGGCTGCGACATGGAGATGTGCTAACGCTTCACATGTTAAGCAATCTACAACTCGCGGCTAACACCAGAGCATTCGCCACTATTCTGGGGGACGGATCCGTCGTCACAGGGGAGCATTCCCGTCTTCAGGATCAGCTCAAGAACGTGCAGCAGATCCGGGCCACAGAAAACGCTTTTGCCGCCATCCTGACCAATGGCTCAGTCGTTACATGGGGCGATTCCTTCGGAGGTGGAGATAGCAGTTACGTTCAGGATCAGCTCAAGACCGTGCAGCAGATCCAAGCCACTCCAGTTGCTTTTGCCGCCATTCTGGCCGATGGTTCAGTCGTCACGTGGGGCGGTCCCCTCGGAGGAGGCGATAGTAGTGCCGTGAAGGACCAGCTCAAGAACGTGCTGCAGATCCAGGCCACTACGTGTGCTTTTGCAGCCATCCTGTCCAATGGCTCAGTAGTGACATGGGGCGGTACCCTCGGAGGTGGCGATAGCAGTGCCGTTCAGGATCAGCTGAAGGATGTGCAGCAGATCCAAGCCGCTCCAGTTGCTTTTGCTGCCATTCTGGCCAATGGCTCAGTCGTCACATGGGGCAGTTCCCGTGAAGGTGGAGACAGCAGTGCCGTTCAGGCTCAGCTGGAGGATGTGCAGGAGATCCAAGCCACGTCGAGTGCCACTCAAGGTGCTTTTGCCGCGATCCTGGCCAATGGCTCAGTCGTCACATGGGGTGGTCCCCTCGGAGGTGGCGATAGCAGTGCCGTTCAGGATCAGCTCAAGAACGTGCAGCAGATCCGGGCCACGAAAAACGCTTTTGCCGCCATCCTGGCCAATGGCGCGGTCGTCACATGGGGCAGTTCCCGTGAAGGTGGCGATAGCAGTGCCGTTCAGGATCAGCTGAAGGACGTGCAGAAGATCCAAGCAACTCATTTTGCTTTTGCAGCCATCTTGGCCAATGGCTCAGTCGTCACATGGGGCGCTCCCGTCGGAGGTGGCGATAGCAGTGCCGTCCAGGATCAACTCAAGAACGTGCAGCAGATCCAAGCCACTACGTGTGCTTTTGCCGCCATCCTGGCCAATGGCTCAGTGGTCACATGGGGCGTTCCCTTCGGAGGTGGAGATAGCACCGCCGTTCAGGATCAGCTGAAGAATGTGCAGCAGATCCAAGCCACAAGTAGCGCTTTTGCCGCTATCCTGGCCAATGGCTCAGTCGTCACATGGGGCGATCCCTTTGGAGGTGGGCGATAGCAGTGAGTGCCATTCAGGATCAGCTGAAGTATGTGTAGCAGATCCAACCCCTTCTTTTGCGGCCATCCTGGCCAACGGCTCATTCGTCATTCCCAACATGGGAAAGATGTCAAAAGCAGTGCTTTTCAGGATCAGTTGGAGAGGGTGCAGGAGATCCTTGTACAGGGATTAGATAGGGATTAGGAAAATGGAAACTACAATTGAGGGTATGGGGTCTAGACGCCATGGCAGGGAAAACCCAAAGTCTTGGTGCATCCTCGTCCTCAGAGGCCATTATTGCAGGCTTCTCACACAAAAACGGTCTATTCGAAAATTCGAAGTTATAGGGGTTCTCAGTTTTTCTTCGGCATGGTATCTTGGTGATCCATGTGAGGCAGTTTGCTTTCTGACAACACTTAAGTCCTAAACTAAACCCATTAACCCTCATACAGCTACTGGATCGATTTGGTAAGCCTGGGCCAACTGAAAAGGTAAAATACCCCGTCTCCTCCACTGTTGTAATGCCTGTGCCCGCCGGTACAAGTATACTCCCTGTCGACATGTTGCTCTCCTGAGTGAGTGAGGAGCAAGGCAGAGTTGTGGTTTCGGATTTACGTGTGGGAGCCTTACCTTCCCTGATCCTGCGACACACCGAGTTTTTGGGAGGTTCAGGTGTACTTGCTACGAAGGCATGATGCAGGGTGAAGGGTTCTTTTGCAATGAAGCATTTCTGATGCAAGATCTTTGTCAACATCAGCACGAGGTAAGGTTGCGACGTCTGCAAAAGATGAGATTCAAGGTTTAGCTCCTACAAGACTCAGAAGCCACCAAAGCTCTATCAAGAGCGGATTCACCAGAAACGCCTTCGCGATCCCCTGATAATGGCCTTGGCAGAAATGCAAATAGTGCTTTTGAGGGAGCCCTGATGGGACTCTGTACATCCGCGTCTCATATCGGAGACCATATAGGACCTCAGGAAGGTTTTCAGGAGGCCTTAATTCTGGATCCCCCTTGTTTAGGGGCCCCACTCAAGGGCTTCTGAATGTTGGTGGCGTGGGCGGGCTCAGCGACGCGTAGGCTGTTATGACCCCTCAACTGTCCCAACTCTATCCATGATTGGTGCCAAAACGATACGTATGCTGCTTTTTTTGTATGAGATATATCCCAAGATGTATCGAGAAAAGATCAGCTCCTTGGTTTTTGTCTCTTGAAGCCGAGGGACTGATCCCGGCCATTGCCTCTGAGGACCATTCCTAACCTTGCAGATCGCACGCATTGGGAGTCCTAGCCGTCCTAGCCTAGACCCTCCAATGTAGTTTCTTTTTGGGTTTGGTATGGGTATGGTTTCTTGGTTAGGATTCTGTTAGGATTACCAAAAAGGTACTACATTGGAAGTCCTAAGAACCTCGGTGGTCATCCATCTGCGCATGGAAACCCCCAAAATCACTGCAAACCCTGTAAGCCCTACCTGCTAAACCCCGAAAACTTCAATGCCAACGACCAAATCATGTGGCAAATTGGCCCACAAATCCTAAACCCCTAAACCCTAAACCCTAAACCTTAGTTTCCATCCCCAGGCTAAAGATGGGAACTTGAAAAGCGGCTCTGGAAAGATGATCCTTTTAAAGGCGGCTGTATGGGTTCCATGTTAGTTTGGGAGAGGACACGCCCTATTTGTCAATAGTTTATATATGTGTTCATATGAGCCATAATCTAAACTCCTTAAAAGGGGTTATGTAGGGGATCATATACGGGACTACTATAGGGGTTATTAAGGGGGATACTAGGAGTTTAGACTATGGCTCATATATATACATATATATGATCTAGCCTTTCTCAGAACTGCCAAATGAGGTGGAGCAGCCACCAAGACTTCGAAGAAGCCCCTTGCAAGCAAGAAAGTCGACGCTGAGGAGCGTGGTCTCCCGCGTTGATTCCGGCATTCAGTTTTGCCCGATCCGGGGCAGTCAGGATGGGTTCTGTCAGCACTTTTGAAGGAGAATAGGATTTGGATCCTGTTTGTAGCCGCTGGCCACTAAGACAGTTGCATGTCAAAGCTACTTTCTTTAAATGGAGGGTGCGCTCTTGGCATATTCTGGTGGTAGAGCTGCTGTGCCACCTCTTAACACGATGTCCCAACGCGGTGCTATTGGTTTCACCTTAGTTCTTTTCCTAGTACGCTAAGCCCGGTACTGCTGCTCCCATGAGGCCCTAACATAACCCCCACCCCTAATAAATTCCCCGCACGAGAGAGACCTTGCATATGCCTACATATCTACGTAATGTTGGGGGACATATTCACCATCGGGATGTTGCACAACCCCGCTTAGGAGCTGAGTGGGTCGCCTCAAGTCTCTTGGGGAGCCGAATTAAGATTCACAGGCTAAATCTTCTTGAGCCAGGAAACCTGGCAGTTAGGGCCTGTAGACCCTTGGAAGAACCTTTCATTACCCCAACCTTTTGGGAGGAGAACCTGCCGCCGGAGCTGCAAGAGGCAGAAATCCTGGGAGGGCCGGGGCCCCAAGGGTTATAGCCCCCCTTAAGTAGATAGAATATGGCTTTGGGAAAACTATAATAAGATCAACACATATCCCAAATTCTATCTACTTAAGGGGGACTATACAGTTTGGGTTTTAGGATTTAGGGTTTAGGGTGTTGGGCTGCTGGGTTTTGGAGATGTCCTAAACCCTAAAATCCTAAACCCTAAGCCGTGTATTCTCAAGGGCACGGAACGGGAGCCCAGACCTCGAAGTATACGCTCCGCAAGCAGAATTTAAGGTTTAAGGCAAAACAAACTTCTAAACCCATGCACCCTGAACCCAGAGCCCTAATGTTGGAGCGTGAATAACTGATTGCCCTCCAGCATTTTCCTAAACCAGGTACATGTATACAAGCCCTCTCTATAGTCATCATGGTGGCTATCTGCAGTCGTTTTTAACTTTCGCCACAGAAGTTTGGGCCCTCCAACACATCTATACTGAACCCTGAAACGTATACCCTAAACCTTGAGCCTTATACCCTGAACCCTAAGGGTGCAGGACTTAGAGTCTACGGGATTTAGGGGCTTTAGGGTTTGGGGGCTTAAGGGTTTCGGGTTGTTTAGAGGTTGTAGGATTTTGGGAGCTTTGAGTTGCGAACGGTAGGTTCCCAAAATCCCTGTTTCATTCAAGTTTAGGGTATGTCAAATAGACCGGGGCATGAGATTGGTGATTATTTGGGCTTTACATTGCATAATCCTTGGTTTTAGGGTTTGGGGTTTAGTACAACCCCAGACTCCATGTCATGTCCCTTTGCTTTTCCATGTGCTTCTTCTCCATTATTGGTGGCAGTATTACCCCTAGACCCTGTTCAGGCTTTTACAGCAAACCTTGAGCCCTAAATCCTAAATAGCAGTTTCCACTTTCTTTTCCATTATCCTTATACAATCCCTACATACCCCTATTTGATTTTCACATAATCCCCAAATAGCCTAGTTATATATATGTATACATATTCGCATATTCCTATATAGCCCCTGCATAATGCTTATGTCCATAAACCCTAAACCCTAAACCGCATGTATGATGAAGAGAGCAGCGCGTGGCGTCCTTTGTCAGCTGCAGGTCCTCGGATGCCGACGCTTCTATCTCCTCGGAGGACTCTTTGCACGACTCTCGGGGGGGCCTAGGATTGGAGATGCGCAGCGAAACTCGTACCTCTCTAGGGCTAGTAAGGACTCTAGCATTTGGGGTACGTATTGGGGCCCGCTAGTTTTGGGAGACTGCCACTTGATGTGAAGAAGGATCTGTATATATGAGCCATACATAGTCGAAAAACTAACAGTAACCTCCTCGACAACCCCTATAACAGTCCCCTAAATAATCCCCCATATAGTCCCCTTTAAGGGGAGTAGACTACAGTTCATATTCAAAAGCAGGTTTCAGGGACTTAGAGCTTTTTGTGCCTGCAAAAAGTCCATGATTTTTGCTGCCATCTTGCTGGAGAGTCGTTTGGGTTTAGGGTGTCAGTTCTGCTTTCCTAAGCCCCAAAGGCAAGTGAACGTCGCGGAGATTGCCTGAGACCAGCCCCTGTCGGAGGAAATGCACCGCATCTACGTTCACACAACCGGAAGCAGCAGCGCACGGACATTTCTACCGCGGTTCTGTGAACAGTACAGTCTGATCGGATGGACGCCTAGTCCGAGCTATCCAAAGCCCGCAGCCAGAGCGTTGAAGCCTACGCCTTACCTTACTGGTGCTTGCTAGGGAATAAGGCGGAATATTATCCACGTATAATACCCATATACTATATTTGTAAGTTACACACTCCTAGATGCAACCCCTAAGCTCGTGCCAAGACTTTAAGGTGTGGGATTGTGAAGAGTCGGAGTTTGCTGGCAAGTATTCGTATGGTAGTTTCCTTCAAAATAGGGGCCCCCAACAAAGACGCCCAAGCACTATAATCCTTATTATAGGGGCCCCCAAAGAGGTAAACCCCACATCAGAAAGCCCCAAGAGGGAATGCGTATGGTTTCTTCCTTAGGGGCCCCAATTTTGGCCAATGGACCCCTAAGTTTCGAAAAGCCCTTCACTCTAAAGCTTGTAAACCCTAAACCCTAAATAGTGGTTTCCATTTCTTTTCCATTATCCCAATATAACCCCTATTAAGCAGCTCAGATTTGCTCACATACCCTTAGAACTTAGAACCCTCTGATTTTCCGAACCCCCCCGAGGGACAAAGGTTGATAACAAGCTTTTGCTGGTCGCAGGACGAGAGACCAGGGCCGCGGAACCGCAAAGAACGGAAGGAGGCCCAGCAGAAAAGCACAACATGGTTAAGGACAATACCGTTGTTTTTGACTTGGTCCTTGAAGGACTTGATCGGATTTGTTTGGGGACGATGCAAGACGTCTGATGTACTTTTTTGGGCCCCTTTTCTACTGGAAATGCTGGAAACCGTTGGCTATACTCCATAATCTGCTTGAGGGATGTTTTTCTGCTCGGGACCGTGCGGGAATTGTATAGACTCTTAATTTAATTGCCAGCGCCCTTAGCTTTCCGAGCATGACGATTCTGCGGCTCGAACGTGTTTTTACCGCGCCTTCAACGTGCTCTTTCACATTTGAGGGGCTGCGCAGAGTTCATGTGACGAAAGCCATCGAAGTACGTGCTAGGTTGGTTACTTGCTAGGTAGGAAAATCTCAAATTATATCCAGTCATGACCATTATCCTCAGTTACTCATCGCTTCCCCCTAATATAAAACCCCCTAATATAAGATACGGGTTCCCCAGAATTCCAAATTCTGAAATTTACCCCCAAGACAAGCTGCCAAGACTAAAACCAATTACGGCTCGGATCCTCTGAGTTAGGGGTGGTCCTTAGCACGACTGTTAAGGATTAGGGATCTCTTTGATTTCTTAGGTTTGATTCCTTTGGAATGTTTTTTATGCAAAGAATTTATAGAAAATCTGCATACGAATTTAAATTGGTTACTCTGATTTAAATCGTTTTCGAATAGTTTGTAATTAGATGATAGTTGATGAGTCTAATCGATAATTAGATATGGAAAGGTTTTCAAGTAGGTTTCAATCGGGTATGATTATGCTTTTACATTGATCCTGAATAGGTTCTATTTAGATGCTCATTGATTTCAATCGCTTTAAATTGAGTTTAATGGTTTGTAATGTGATTGTATTCCGTTTTCAAGTAGATGTAATCGGCTTTCCCTTCGATTCAATCGACTTTTATTCGATGTTAATTAGATTTCAGAGGATCCTATCATATACCCCCCCCCCCTAAGGATCTAATGTCTAAGGAAAAAAATGTTCGGGTCGCACGATAAATGCTACTTAGATGTGGTTCGGTGTCTTTATGTATATATTAGGGGGTTGGTGGGGAGCCCTTTAATTTTAGGGGAAAGGTTTATTATACACCCTAAGCCCTGAAGCCTACTACACATGACACTAGTATTTCGTAATATGCTTACCTAGGTTTCTTGTACTTGTCCTGCAGAAGATGACAAGTGTCCATAAATATGGGGGCCACAAGATAGACCTCAAAGTACTACAGTCCTTATTACGGGTGACGCGGCGTTTTCTTCAAATTATATTGCTTTTTGGGTATGTCCCTAAAATCGGGTCTAGGTTTATTGCAAAGGTGTGGCTCTGTCCTGGTGTGGGTCTCTGTTTCCTCCTAACCACACGTGCCCAGTGGTTCCTTGGTCTTAAGGGGGAGAGTGGGGGAGTGGATCCTTGGAGTAATCCCTATAATTTCCATATAAGCTATACTCTACACTGCTCAAGGAGGGTTATATAGGGGACTCCTATAGGGGTTGTTAAGGGTATACTAAGAGTTAGACTATAGCTCGCATATATCCCTAGAAGAAGCCTTATATTCACTCAGTAATGTTCTGGTCCTTTTGGTCTGGTGGTTCTTCCGCCCTGAGCCCTATAGTCCCGCTTAAGTAGATAGAATATGGGTTTGGGTATATTATAATAAGATCCCCATATACTCCATATTCTATCTGCTTAAGGGGGACTATACATCCCAAACCCTAGATAGTAGTTTCCATTTTCTTTTCCATTTTCCCTATATAACCCCTACAAAACCCTAATGTATATATATATATATACATATATATATATATTGTATCTACTTAAGAGGGACTATACACCCTAAACCCTAAAATCGTCGGGTGGTCCTGCGGTTTGGTAGTTATGGTCGTCCTGTGGGCTGGTTGTTTGGTTCAATGGTCCACTTTTCCTGTGTTCCTTTCTGTATACTGTATGCTGTCCATCTGCATGGCAGCAGAAGTAGTACTATCAGCAGCAGGACTGTAATAGTAGTAGTAGTAGTAGTTGTTGTTGTTGTTGTTGTAGGAGGACTACTACTAGCAGTAGGCCCTTGTGCTGCTTTTCGAAGGGTGCGCTGGCTTGCAGGACTTGTGCAGATGGGAGTTTGAGGGCAATAGCCATCAAATACCTCGGGTTCGGCCCCCATCTGCTCATACGGTACATAGTAAAATAAAAACTCGGGATGACCCTTAGCACCTTCCAACCTGGGAATTATTAATGGACGTTTAGTATATTATGGTGATGCAACATATTTTGTATCAACAGTGGTGACCACCAGAGAATGGTAGATGGTGGCTTTTTTTGCTGTCCTTACAGGTGCCCAATACCACTATAAGTGGGCGAGGGCCGAGCCGTCCCAACCCTGCACCCCGACGGCAAGCCTAAGCCTTAAGCCTTAAACCTTAAATCCTTACCCTAACCTCATAAGCCTAAGCCCAACCTATACCCAGTGAATCAGGCGGAGAAGCAGGCAAAAGCACAAGCCGAGGTCGCAACTCACGGACGGTTTGAAGTTTAGGTTGGGTACTGCCCCCACTCTGCAAGAGTTAGAGGATATCTACAACATAATTGTATATAGAACTTAATATAACCACAAATATACATTGTTACACGAAACCTTAAGCCTTAAAAAACTAAAGCCCTACACCCTTTGTATCGCCCTTACTATGACACTTAATAAAGTCTGTTACAGGGTGGGGTCAGTACACAAGGTTTAGGGCTTAGGATTCACGGGGCAGAGCTTGGGTTTCATGATTTAATGCAGGAGTGCGCAGGGTTTAGGATGGAAATCTTTCGAATGACTAATGAATGCAAATCAAGTGCAAAAGAAAGTGGAGCATGAAATGGGATCTGGGTTGAAGGGGCTTTGTAGGGATGATGTACTGTAGAAAGAAGTCTGAATAACACCACTAGGAATGCCCAACAGTCTTCAGAGCATTGTAATGCAATGTACCCTAATCCAAGCAGAACGGATTATGGTTGAGGAGCGGCAATCCAAGACATGTTGGACAGTGGCAACAAATCATCTATAGTCTAAACTCCTTAAAGTCGGGGTTATACAAAGGATTATATTGGAGACTACTATAGCGGTTATTAAGAGGGATACTAGGAGTTTAGACTAAGATATTCCCACATTCCATATTATAACCCAATATATACCCTAGTATAATGTAGTAATTTCCATTTTCTTTCCATTATCCCCACGGCTCAAATGGTCTCCGATTGATTCAGTGTCTGACAATGCCAGCGCGACGGAAGTCACATGCATGAACCCGACGAGGGAGCGCAGACAAAACAGACTGAGCCAAACCCTAAACTTTAGGGTTTAGGGTGTAGGTGTTTAGGGTTTAGGGGCCTATGGTATGGGGCTGAGACCATCATCGAGGCCATTGTCACATCCCCAGCATGGCGACAAAGAATTTCACAAAGCGACCTAAACCCTAAACTCTAAATAGTAGTTTCCATGCTATTTTCAATTATCCTTATATAACCCTTATATTATGATATAACAGCAACCCAGTATGAGGGTGGAAGTCCGAACGGTGAGGACTTCAGCGGTACGAAACGTTGCTGTTTGAGCCACACGGCGTAGAGTCGCCCTTTAGTAGACAGAATATGGCTTTGGGTTTGTTCTAATAAGATCCCCATATACCCCTTATTCTATCTACTTGGGGGGACTGTGCTTCACTGGGCTGGTACGCTTGGGCAGGCTGGAGTTTAGACGTGCCTTAGATGACCCCCAAAAGGGGTATATTGTCAATCACTGCTCACACACTCTGTAGAATCCTCCCAGGTACACACAACTTGTATAGGGCAGACAAAAGGCAAACCGGAAATTCGCTCAAAACCCGCTCAAAACTGTGGACTTGGACCCTACAGAAGTAGTCTGAATCCTAAATCCTCATTCCCGAACCCGAAACCCTTAACCCTGAGCCCAAAGACCGAAACAGCCTGAAGGCTGAGAAGCGCGCACAGCAAGAGGCAGCAAAGGCCGTGATGGTTTCAGGGTTGGGGTTGACTGGGTTGCTGTTAAGGAACTTAAATTAAGTTACTATATTGGGGAAACCCTATTATTTACTATATATACCCATTATGGTAACTTAATTTAAGTTCCTTAACAGCAACCCAGTTGAAGGGTTGGGGC
>CAJNIZ010045282.1:13982-28099 GCA_905231905.1 Symbiodinium pilosum | reverse complement strand
GTCATGGAGACTTAGTAAGTAGGTGAATAAGCCCTTTAAGCCACATAATAACTACAATTATCCTCATTATTAATATACTTACTAAGTCCCCCATGACCCTAAACCCGGTAAGGCTTTTTCAAGCACCGAACAGCAGTGCATGGAAGCTTCTGCACAATTGTGCTTTCCAACCTACCTGCAGGTGGAAAGGAGCCGCAGGAAAAGAAACCCGAAAACTTAACCTATGTACATGACCCTCCAAGTATGCTAGGGATCCCAAGTGGTGCCAGGTTTCTGCCATCCACAGAAATCCCCTGATATTAACCCCACCCCCTAATATTAAATACTCCCTGTTGTGGTATATTATCTCCTTGGGACTTAGCTTGGACCTTAGACCCTTACCCCTGTGGGATTCCCTTCTATTCCTATTGTAAGTATCTAAGGGTTAACCCTTAGTAGGGGTCCTAAGTGCAACGTGTTTGTCACATAAAATATTAAGCCCCCTCCAATATTAAGTAGTCCCCATTGTGGTATATTATAATATAGTGGGAGTATTTAATATTGGGGGGGGCCTAAACCCTTAACCCTAAACCTTAGGGATGGGAGTATTTAATATTAGGGGGAGGGGGTTACTACTGTAGGTTCCTGCCGGCAGTGACACAACAAACCCAAGGAGCCATGAAGGCCCTAAGGGTTTTAGGGTTTAGGGATTTAGGGTTTAGGGATTTAGGGTTTAGGCTTTTAGGCTTAAGGGTTTAGGATTTACAGTAATTCCTTCATGCAAATACTAGACATCCTCCCCCAACACCTAATATGAAATGTGGCCGCCAATACATACAAGGGGATTTCGAGGACTATGGTCCTTTTGGCAAAGGGCAATATGAGCTATAGTCTAAACTCCTTAAAGGCGGGTTATATATATGGGATTATATAGGGGACTACTATAGGGCTTATTAAGGGGGATACTAGGAGTTTAGACTATGGCTCAGAGGAGGGCGTCTCCTTTTCCGTGGGAGAGGACGTAGAAGCGTTTCTGACTTGAGGTTGCTGTTCCCAGACCCCTGGGAAGATCTACAAAGTAGATCCTTTAAGGGTTTAGGGTTTAGGGTTTAGAGTAGATCCCTTTAAGGGTTCCCAGAAGGAACTCGAAAGAAGAAAAGGGTGTGATGTTGGGGGGTCCTACTTTCTAGATCCTGCCAGGGGTCTGGGTCGTGGGGTGACTGCCCAAATTTTTGCCACCTCACTTGACCTGACCCCAAGTGGTGATGTGAGGGTTTAGGGGTGAAGGTTTAGGGTTATGTCATATAGCAGATAGTCCCAAATATCCATAAGTTCAGGTTCTGAAACCATCAAAAATGGCCAGGGACCCTAAACTAAGCCCTAAAACCGAAGGGAGGAGGATGGGAATCTGAGCTCCATTTGTTGCACATGTGCCTTTGGAAGGCCGTGCTTCCGAGGTAGCGGTTTAGGATCTAGGATGACTTGGCAAAATATGAGTTTCTGAAATTGCTGAAAGAGCACGCATACCCTAAACCCTTTAGCCCTGAACCCTAAACCTCACTAAGTAAACATTGCTCCCCCCACATCTCTCGGGATGCGAGTGGGTTTGGGGAAAGCCAGGGTCTGAAACACTTCCACCCCTACCATTTCATGCTTAAAGGGGTGGTTTCCCGAAATTATGGGTATCTGTTTAGGGGTGCCTATAATACTGTAGCCTCTTTAGGAATTAGTTTAGATTTCTTCTAGTATAGCCCCAAAGGATTACTGAAACAAATATTTCTATTATAGGTCTAAGGAGGCTGCAGTATAAGGGTCGTATCTTCGGAGTCTATATTGGGGGTCCCCCTAATTATGGAAGCTACCGAATGCTCCCCCTAAGAGACCTTATGTACTCGCGGGCATGTTTGCCATTAGGTGTTGGGGGGGTGTTTGAATTGGTATGAGGAGATTCATTAGGATTTTGGGGCTTACTAAATTCTTACAACATCAAGGATCACGAGGGAACAGTACGGGTAAGTAATCATGCCCTACAGTAGAGCATTCTTGGAAGAACCTGGAGGGGACGCACATTTGGGGGTGTTTGAAGCTGATCAAGTACTGTTACTCCTGCTATTGTGATGGTTACTTTTGCACCCCTAAACCCTAAACCCTAAACCCCTACAATCCGAGGCCCCAAACTGTGCTGTATGGCTGCGAAAAGGGTGTTGAACAACCGAAACTAGAATTTAGGAGGACCCCCCACCCTTTAATAGTGGTATAATAGGAATATAAGAGGACCCTAATATAATCCTTATTATCCTTTATAGTCAGTATTACAGGGTGGGGGGTCCACCTAAACTAGAATGATCAGTACTCTTCCAATGGTCATGACTACTGCTAAGGGGATGAGAAGGCCCGCTTTGTGAGAAAGTGCTTGCGTGTCTGGGATAATTATAGGGGTTGTATAGGTGTTATGTAGAGGATATATGGGGATAATGGAAAAGAAAATGGAAACTACTATATTATAATAGGGCATATATTAGTCAGCTCTAGAAAATTTGGGGCTAAGGCCCATTAGAGGGACGCCTCTAATTCCCTTTAGGGTTTAGGGTTTTTAGATATTTAGGGTGTAGGGTTCAGGGTTTAGGGTTGCTGCTCAAAATAACTTCTGAATTCTCTCTAACGGGGAATCCCATCATCTCCCTCTGGCGCCTCGAGATTTCCGGGTCTCGCGGGTAATGTGGCAGCCTGCATAATTGACAACATCATTTTCTTATCTAGCCAGAACGTCGCTCAAAGTAGGTAATTGCCATCTCTATGCATGCCTACGTAAACCGATGTTCTATGTCATGTTCCCTGTTTGTTTGGATTTGATTGTGCACATCCCTATGTCCTACGGAACCCTCAAATCCCCTTCATTACCCCTCTTTGGGAGCCCAACAGTTTTTCATGTAGTCCTTGTACAACTGTACCCAGGAGCCTTTTCTACTTAGCTGGGCCCCAAAATCCTAAACCCTATGAAGCCCTCTGACTCCGTTCAAGTCCCCTGTTTTTGTGCAACCCCGTCATGGGGCCTGAAGGCCGCCGCTGCTAAAGCAAAAGCTGCTCTAAAGCCACCGGCGGAGAGTGACTTTGCTTCATGATCTTGGATTTAGTGTTGGAGGCTAAGGGTTTTAGATTCAGTGTTTGGGGTGTACCAGGTTCAGGATGTTCAGGATAATTAGGGTTCAGGGTTTTGTGGCTGCTGGAGACTTGCTCGCGACTAGGCCCGCACTCGCAAGCCAGGTAGCCCTGATAACACCAGACGCACTAAAGCGGCAATCCATTAGAGAAGCCAGAATGGGGTTATATAGGGATAACGGAAAAGAAAATGGAAACTACTATCTAGGGTTTAGGGTTTGGGGCTAGAAGAGCCAGAATAATAGACACATTCAATTCCCATGTATCTAGGGTCCTTGGTGCCCTAACGGCTACTAACTTTCGGAAGTCTAAGGTCTGGGAGGTTCAATGCGAGACAATCCACTTTGGCGCTTGGGAGCTCAAAGCTCCCACCCAAGCCCGTCATACTGCCCCTATAGAATAACTATACATGTATACATGGAAAAAGCGTATGCTCATAATATGTGTACATACACACACACATATATATATAGATGCATGAGTATATAGGTACACATATGCATCTGTATGTTTTGTCTGGCAAGCGTTCCTAAGGGCCCTCGGTTGTGACAAACCTTCTGAGCTATAGTCTGAACTCCTTAAACGGGGATTATGTATGGGGTTATATAGGCGAGTATCATAGGGGTTATTAAGTGGGATACTAGGAGTTCTGACTATAGCTCATATGGGCTTTGCATGTTCTAGGCCATTGAGTCCCCGATAGGGTTTAGGGGGCAAGACATAGGGTGCGTCTCAAAAATGGTCCCTTGTGCAGTCCTTGTATTCAAGACTTCACTCAGTTCCGGGTAGGTTGGGGACCCTAGATTTCGCGAAAACGTTTGTAAAGTTTCCCAAAGACTTACTCCTGATGATTCAGGTAGCCTTGCAACAAATCTTGGAGGCTCAAGGTAATAAAGCACTGATGTATATTTTTACTTATCACCCATATCACCCAACTACCGATCCACTTAAGTCCCCTGATAGGTTAGTTATGCCTGGGGCTTTATTTTCTAACTATCATTTGATAGTTAAGTTTTGAAGCACCTTGTTGACATGTATATCGAGAATATCCGCCATTTTCCCATTTAAGTACGCATTTGATCTTCAGTCTTCTACCCAACAAGCAAGTCACAATTCCCCTGAACTTCCCTGGCTTTCCAATTTCTATCCAATAGTCTATCCAATAAGTAGCTTATAATAATTCCCCTGTACCCTAAACCCTCAACTCTACGCCCTAAACCCTAAACTCTCAGCCCTAAACTCTAAACCCTATACCCTTAATCCTAATTCCCCCGAACCTCCGAAATTCGGCTTTGAGCTTGGACTTGTGGCATTCGGATTTCAGCCTTCGAGCCGTTCAGGGTTTAGGGTTGTTCAGCCGAATCAAGGGTTTCAGGCTTGTACCCCTGGGGTTGTACCCCTGGGTGAGGGACCCAAGGGGACTACCTTGGCTCACAAAGGGGCTATATTCAGGCCATATGGGGAAACCTTTTAGGGCTACGGCCGTGGGGGTAGGTACAACCCCGGAACCCTTGACTGATTTAGATTGGGAAACACAAAGTGTTCCCTCCAAATCAGCACGGAAGCTGGCAAGGGGCCCTATATCGACTTCTATCTTTTCAAGAAGGGTTCCGGAACCCCAAATCCCTAAACCGCTTCATGTTAGTTTGGCAGAGGGTCGTGAGAGATAGGTGTGTTTTGCAGCTCAGGAAGGCTTCCGCAGATGTTTTGGTGGATTAAGGGCGTAGGTGTTTAGGGTCAGGGGTTTGAGGGCTCTAGTTCTCAAAATTAGATCTATTATTGATTTAGAAGTACATAGCTTGCATATATATATATACACATGAACTTAGCAACAATTTGAAGCCCAGCTCTTGCTGAGAAAAAACTGTTTGTGAACGAGTTTGCAAGCGCCGTGCTGGAAGTCTCACGAAGGCTAGACTTTCGGCCAATGGCATGTGTAGAAGGTTGTTTTCAAGGACACCCAAAAAGGACA
The DNA here is from genome assembly GCA_905231905.1 of Symbiodinium pilosum. NCBI lineage: Eukaryota > Dinophyceae > Suessiales > Symbiodiniaceae > Symbiodinium > Symbiodinium pilosum. The sequence continues at coordinate 22,989 of CAJNIZ010045282.1, read as the reverse complement.
GTTTTTGGGAGCTATGATTTTGCTGATTTCGGAGGCGTTGTGTTCCAGCTTCTCCCAAGGCTGAGGCTCTTCAAGCTGGTCATACTCGTTCACTCCAAGCTCATTTATCTACATTAGGAGCTCTGTACGCGCGGAATGCTCGCAGGAGATTCAAGAATCCTGGACGTTGCAAAAGCCAAGGGCTCACACGGCGCAGCTCGTCCTTGTAGACGACGGAGCAGCGCAAACGCTAGAGCGCAGCAAACATCCCAGCGACTGCGCTCGTCCATTAAAATCTGTCTATGTAGAATCTACAGTCTAATTTTGCTATGAGGCATATCATGGTTAATGGTAACACCAGAGATGAGTAGTACTTGAGACCAGCCAATCATATAGTTGTTTTTGGTGAGTGACTGCAGTCGCACTCCCAAAGAGTACAAGCTTCAAGAAGACACCGAACCATGAAATCTCAGAACAGACCGGCAGCCTTGAGCAAAAACACATGAATGTACTCACTCCCCACCCGCCCGCCCCACCCCACCCACAACCTTCACAAATTATCCCGACGCAAACTGAAAGGGAATGATCGCAATTCAAACTATAGGCTCGACCCTCTCTCTCGTAATCAACCCCCCATTACCCCAACCTCCAGAACTGAACTTATTCGGATTCAAAATTGAAACGGAACGTTCAGAATTCAAATTATATTCTCGACCCTCATGTGCAAAAGTCGGCATTACATGGGTCGGAAGGCTTAACCCTAACTCATCCAACTCCTGTTCTGTTTAAAGCCGTCTACAAGAGGCCTTTTCTCAGGTTGTATTGGGGCCTCAACCCTACACCCCCAACGTTAGTCCTTAAGCACAAGGCCCGCCGAGCACACCAAGCGGGAAGCGCGACGGGCAGATTTTTCTTTCCGCCCTTGGGTCAGACGGAAGGCTTTGCCATTTCAGGGGTTCCGTTTGGACCAGTGTATATGAAGGTCCTTTTTTGTGGCTCCTTCGTGTCGCAAACTGTTTCTGAAAAACCTTGATACAATTAATCTTACCGACTTTGACTTCCTGGTCCTTGCAAGGAGTGAAGGAGGGAATAAAGAACCCTAAGCCGGAATTAAACTCTAATCCTGTACAAGGGATTGAAGTAGAATGAACATAGAATCCATCCTCCCGCTCTCCCGAAAACACCAATATGCTGTGAAGCCTTGCGATCTGATCCCGAAAGTTTTGGGTTCAGGGTATGGGGGTTACTTTTCGGGGGTCCCTTTAATAAAGATTATAGTACTTTGGGAACTATATTGGGGTCACCTATTTGGGGAAACTACCAGGTTCCGTATGTCGTACGAAGTACCTCAGGTCAACCTCAAAATAATGTGTGTTTGTTTATGTATTTATTTCATCACTTTATTTGCCTTTCGGTCCTGCGTTATCTGAACTCTAACCCCATCTGAACTCTAACCCCAGGTCATTGCATTACGAAACCTTCGATAAGCATGGAGTTCAGGGAACCCGTTTATCGATCAACAGCCACGTTGTAAACAGCCAGAATATTTCCTGACACTCTTCCTGCTGTATCCCAATGCGACATGCTTGTTGTTCAGTGCGCTACACAATTGCTTTGGCCGAGCTTGTGGGGAAATGAAGCTAAGAATGTCCTGGAAATGTCGTTGGCGGTTAAACGGGTTTCCAGACCACCGCTATACCGCGCCATCAATGTTCTGCGTAATGAGGCTTGTTCAGGGTGAATCTAATTAACGCGGATCTTTTCCGGGGGGGCTTGAGTCAGGGAACCCAATCATTTTTTGCTGTGCGAAAGCATTTTGAGCGGGAAGCAGGAGGAAGTCACGTTGCCCTCATTTGTTTACTAGCTGCTTTTTTGTATGGAATGAAGGAATGGAAAAATGGAAATAGCTGCTTGGGGTGTAAGGGTAAGGGAATGGAAGGAAAATGGACTCTGTATATTCTTCCGCATTCTATATGGGGCTACCCTAGGATTCCATTCCTTCATGTCATACCAGAAACCAGCAACTGGGGGCTACATTAAAAGGCTCAGTCAGAACTCCCTAAAGGATCCAAACTGTTGACAAGGACTTAGGGTTTAAAATGAACCTATTGCTACACTGGGCGACCTATGAGATTCTTGGGAGGTTCCATTTTTTGGGGTCAGCACAGGCTCTGGGATAAATAAATTCCCAAACCCCTGGACCCTAACCTCAAACCCTAAAGATTGGGTACTGCCCCCACCCAGTAACAGTCCATATTAGGGGTCCTATTAAGGGCTATATATAACCATATTATAACTATTATCCAACTGTTACTGAGCGGGGGCAGTACCCAACCTAAAGAACTTGTGAACCCCGATGTATGCTTCTGCCGTGTGGTCTAGAATTTAATCTTTAGGGCTAGTAGGTTGTTTACAGCATTGCTCCGCTCTCAGCCCCTTGATGTTGAAGCCTGAACGGTTCCATCTGTGCAATAGGCAAAGGTAAAGAAGGTAATATAAGTAAGGGCCATAAAAGGTTTCTGGCAGTCATAGCGGAGGTATATAGTGCTCATAAAACTCCCTACATGGCACTGTAACTCCCATCCTGTAGCTACCTGAAACGTGGTAATCCTTCCACCTGAGTGCAAACAATCATGTCCGCCTGACAAAAATATGTCCCCGAATACAGATTGGTACTATGTGGTGAACATGAACGTTCGAGCGCAGGAGGAATTTAATAGGGCAAGAAATTTTACTGATAGAGCCTTGCACAACGTTGTTTTTCTTGTCTTTCAAGCGTCATAGGAACAAGTCTAAAACCCGATCAACCTCCGCACGCCCTTTCAAGTCCCAAACCCTAAACGCCTTAAACTCTAAACCCTAAACCCCTAAAATCAAGGCACTGCCGCCGTCCGTTGACGGAGACACTCTGAAAAAGGATTTTGGGAAGTCCCTCGTGCCGAATGTAGGGTAGGGTTTAGGATTCAAGGGATTTTGGACTTGGGTGCCCTTCCAGGGCAGTACATGTAATATCCTTATAGATATGGCGGCGAGGGGTTTTCTCACAACAAACGGGTTCGGTTTTGGGGTTTCGGGTTCCTGCTATACCCGAAAACCGTAAAAATGGAAACAGCGACCCAACCTTTTATTTTATTGGTGTCAGAACCAGGGACAATTGCCACGGCCTAGGGGGCAATGGAGGGTCGGGGATGTTCAGATGGTGGGTTGCGCGCTGCAGGAGCCACCTCTGGCTTGAAAGGGTTAAGGGTGGTTTCGTTACGCCTGTTAGGTTGCAAAAAAGTGTGGTTGCTGTTTTAGGTTGCACTTATATTACGACCCCTAATATTTCGAGTACCCAAGAAAGGAACAGAATTTTGGCAACAATAATCCCTAAAACTTATATCTTCCTAGATCTATCTTTCTCAGGGACCATAACTTGGAAACCTAAAATACCCCTCCAACCTTGACCCAGCCCAGAAAGACATGATCAGGAAGCTTCTTGTCAGCACCCTAAAGCTTAAAAAATGAACCTGAAATCTGGAATCCTGACCCCAAATCCCAAACCTTTAACCCTTCACCCCAACTTCGAACCCTAGACTCTAAACCCTAAGAAGCCTAAAGTGCCCAACGCTTTGCCCGATTCCTGGCTTCCGGTAACTGAACATTTACCAGGAACATGATCCTGGCAGGTCCTGAAAATAATTCTAGTCATTGTTTACCATATCCCTCCAACAAGCAGCTAAACCCTAAACCCTAAACCTAGAGTTCCAAGGCCGATTCAGGATGACAAGCCCTCAAAGAGTCTAGGACTTAGAAGCTCACTTGATACAAGGGACGGGAAGTTCCGCGTTCCTCTACATAGACGCAGTTAGGATTTAGGGCCCTGAACCCTAAACCCCAAGCTGTAGTCTCCCTAGGAATTCTTTTCTTTTTTTTAAAAAATACAGTATTACCCGAAGGAATGATTAAGAATCATATTTCTATTATCTAAGCAGACTACCGTAAGCCCGAGGTAAGCTATAAGGATGCCCAGTAGGGGTCTCTCGCAAAGCTCCCCTAAACCCTAGGCCCTCGAAAAAGCGAGTTCTGACGGAGGTTCGGAGAGATCTCCCGCTTCTATTTCCACAAAGACAGCGACGGGTCGCCCAAGGGCACGGCATGTATCTTCTACAAAGTTTCCAGGCTCATTGCTTTTGGTTCAGGGCTGAGGCTTTAGGGGTAAGTTCCGGCTTCGAGCAAAGGCTACTGAAGACCTAAGGGTTAGGCTCCTAGCTTTCCCCTAACCCAGACCCGTGATTAATAAACCCCCTCCCCTTGATAGGGATTATAATAGGGATCCTAATATTTAAGCCCTTAAAAGGAGGGGGGTTTATTAATCATGGGTCTACATTACCAAGAGTCAATTATGGGCATGTCTCCTCATGCGAGGTAGGGTTTACATGCATATACCTTGTTTATTATGCATGTACCTCTCCCCCAAACGGGCACCCCAACATAATATACTCACCAAAATTCCCGCCACAAGAACAGTAGCAAGAACCCCTGCCGAAAGTGGAAGTTGATACCTTCCCAACTGCAGTTGGAGGTTCAGATTCTTATAGCCTACCTACAGCTCTACTGATAACCCCATCCTAAGCCCCCTAGGCCATTGGATATAAGAGTGTTCCACTACGTCTAGTTATCAGGTTGAACCCCAATTCGCACATGATGTGGTGGTTTCCATTCTCTTTGTCCTTCTCCAAGTAGAGTGACACTTGGGCTAGAATACTGTTCATGCAAAAAATCAAAATCCGCTTGATACTGAATCTTATAGTATACTGCAACGCATTTTTCCCAATGTGTACGGTACTTGGGCTTGCAGGATCTTCAGCATCAACCTCAAATCTTTGACCTTAAACCCCATAGATCCTTACGTAACCCCTATAAACCCTTTGAAGAAACCCTACACCCTCCTGTACCCCCCTTTAGTGGGACTCTGCTCTAATGATTTTTGGTATCCAGCATTTCCCTGAAAACTAAACCGTAATCCCCAAACTCCAAGTAGCTCATACCGAAGCATCACTACCCTGCGCCTCTCTGTAGCTAAGCTTAGGGTTTACTGGGGTTTCCCTACCTGGAGATCTAGGGTTTAGGGTTTGGGGATTAGGGTCCGGGGGACTGAGCTAGTGGGTTAAAGAGGGGGAGAACTGGGGCTGTTTTTTCGTTTATACGGATTATAGGTATACTTACTAAGTCCCCCTGACCCTCCAAGTAGGGTTTACTGGGGTTTAGGCTCTAGGGTGTAACGTTTTCGGGCTTAGGGTTTAGGATTTGGTTTATTTTAGGCTTCAGAATCCCCTCTCCTGATAATGGATACCGCCCAAATAGTAGCATTTTGATTTTGTACAAGGGGGATGTCCCAGGGGTTCAGCCCTTAATCATAGCTCCGACCTACTAAGAAAGATTTCCCTTATGCTATACGGGCAGTATATGGGTGATGTTCATCACTAGGGGCATGTCCCTAAACCCTAAAACCCTAAACCCCTAAACCCTAAAACCCTAAACCCTAAACCCTAAACCGATGGGAAAAATTGACTGCTCCTATCCCAGGATCCTGACGATGCTGACAAGGTGATCTTGCTGGATGGAATCGACTACAAGGGCCAGCCCATCAAGGTCCTGTGCGGGACTCCATGCTTACATGAGCCATGGTCTAGACTCCTTAAAGGGGGAAATATAGGGGGATTATATAGGGGACTATTATAGGGATTATTATGGGGGATACTAGGAGTTTAGACAATGGCTCACATTACTGTGGACACCTCATTTATTGCCAAAATTGTCCCTTGTAGTCCTTCGATATCCCTGTACACAAGTAGTATGCTATATGCCGGAAGCCTATTCCTACAATAGATGGCCTTACCGCCAAACTGGATTCATAAGAAGTATAGTGGGTAGACAAGAGGACCCGTTTTTTCAACACCCTTACGCGGAACACACGCAGTCATGTCAATGCGATCGAAGACCGATTGAGGTCGCTTAGGCGGAAACAAATTGGCGTCAGCCACTCAGCTACTCAGCTGCTCCAGCCACGCAGACATTCTCGCGCCGCGCCGGTAACTTAACCATTCTTGCGCTACCCCAGGCTCGCAGCCATGTTAGCGCTACTCAGACACTCAAGCTTTGCCCTGCCACTTAAGCTCCATCCGAGCCACTCGGCCGCTTAGCCACTCAATCATTACCCCAGAGTGGTCTTCAGTGGCCGGGGTAGACGTTGAGTGGCTGAGGTGTTGGGGTAGCGCTTGAATTTTTGAGTGGTTGGGGTAGGGCTTGAATGGCCGAGTGGCTGACCGGCGCGCTCTCTCAATCCAGGTAATTTCTGATACCATTTGACCTAGTTTTTGGCAACAGGCTTACCCAGCGTTTCTAAGAAGTAAGTTTCAAGACCATGGAGCTCTGCAGCTTGGAAGACCTACGGCTGGGGCGCAAGTTTAAGTCTCACACGCCGCACATCTTTCAATTCAGGTTCCACTGCATTAGTTGGAAGTCCAGAATATTTGCGGTCTGCTTATACTTATGCTTATGACCCAATTATCAGGATTCATCAGAAAGACCCTAAACCATAAACCCTAAAACCCTAATCCCCAAACGCCCACAAAACCCCAGAAAACTCCTTCGCTTGTGGAGGTGAAGCGGCGGCCGCCGAGAAAGCCTGGAGGAAAACAGTCGCGGAAGCAGGACACAGTTCAGGGATTCAGAAGAGATGAGGAGGTTCAGGGATTTAGGAATTTAGGGATTTAGGGTTTAGGCATTTAGGGTTTGGGCATTTAGGGATTTAGGGTTTTTGGATTTAGGGGTTAGGATTTAGGGTTTAGGGGTATGGAAAACAGAATGGAAACTACTTTCTCATCTTAGAGCAATCCCCCCCCTAGTAACCCCGCCCACCCCCCCCCCCCCAATATAGTATCATCATATATAAGTGCAGCATAACAATTTATGATGGGGGGGGTGGTGCGGGTGTATGTTTTCGTTCGGAAAGTTGATTAGGCTTTATGAGGGCTTAAAACATGACCATGATAATGCTTCCCATACTTCAAGGGCTTTTTAAAGGGTTTATGTAGTACGGTCATGTGGGGGATGTACCGAGAGTGGATGGGTATACACCTTCCAAATACCCATAGTAACAGCCTAGAGGTCCATTTGTTTTTGGGACTAAAAAGATTTTCCGGGCTGGAGTCTCCGTGTGCGCTCTGCCGAAAGTAACGTGGGAGACTAGATGGTTACTTCTAGATCCCCTGTCTAGAACAGGTATAGGGTATCTCAAACAGACCTCGAACAAAACTGGTAGTTAATTTTGGCTTCTACAATACATGAACGTCTGCCCGCGAACCTTTCACGGTGCAAAGCGTTTCATCAATTCGGAAGTTACCTCATTCTGAAGTCATTGCCTAAAGAGCCCACGTACTGCAGAAGTCTAAACTTCTACAAAGACTATCCCCCTTTGATGTGTGCAAAACTACACTACGATATACCACCCAGACCCATATTTTGGTGATGTAAGCCATGGCAAAACTCTAAACCTTCAACCCTAAACCTTGAATCCCCAAGCGCTGAGTCCTAAACTCTTGCTTTTAGGTTTCTTCTTGGGAGGTTTCATGTTACTTTGCGATGACGGTCACTGTAACAGCCTGACAACCGTATTTCTAACCCAATTATAAGCCCGCTAGGTTGAACCTTCAACCCGTAACAGAATGACAATATGGTAGCTTCCACTTGTTTTCCTATTCCCCAAGTACAATTCTAGTTGGGCTATAATTAACTTGAGCCACCAAGCAACCCTAAACCTTGAGCCTCAAACCCCCGGATTGGGTTAAGGCTTTAGGGTAGTGTACTGTCCTTAGGAAATATTCTTTACTTCTATTATAGTATAACCCCAAGCAAATATTAGAACTATTTTTTTCATTATAGGTCTAAGGAGACTACAGGGTAAGGGTGTAGGGTTTAGGGTTCAGGTCCAACCTGTAAGTACCTGGGCAAAGGAGCTTTCAGCTGAGGCTCCAGAAGCAGAGCCTCCAGCAGCCACAGCCGCCCAGGAGCCTTCTGAAGCATGGAAGCAGCTATTGTACAATAAAGGGTTTTGGGTTTAGGGTTTAGGATTTTGGTAACCCCAACCCCCAAAATAGGATTATTATTGTAGTTGGTGGTGCTGTTGGATCTATAGGGCTTCTTTTTCTTTATACCGGGGGTTATACATATAGATAGAGGAGAGTATTATTGGGGCTATGAAGGGGGATACTAGGAGTTAAGTTTATGACGCATGTTTTATGTTAAGAGAGCTGAAATTCAATGTTCTGATGGGAGGTTAAGAGCAATCAAGTCTAGCAGGCTTCTAGGGTGTAGATTAGATATAGGGGGGTTCCCAAAATCAGGGGTACCACTTTGGGAGTCCCAATAATAAGGACTATAGTATTTGGGGGTCCACATTGGGGTCCCCCTATACATGGACACTTCCATATAGCGTCTGTTGGAAGGGGTTCTAGGGATACATAGGGTTTGTAATGTAGGGGCCTGAAGAATTGCAATAGTGGAGGATGAAATGGAAAGACAATTGCAAATCAAATGGAAAGGTGCGTATCTAGGGTTTTTGCGCGTGAGGGAAATCAATTAGCATAAGCTTCTGGGGCATAACAAGCCGTAGTTATGGAAGAATTAACCCTAAACCCTAAGAATTATGAGGACGTAATGTTGGTAATTATGTAGACTTCTACAGTGGAGCATGTGTCTGAAACGCTTTTTTCCAAAGACACTAAGTATAGGGGCCGAAGTAAATACCAATATGATGGTTCCATATTTCTGATAGAATTATGGTCCATGGTACCTCAAATGGACCCAAAATGATATTGGTAATTATTTAGGCCCCTGTAGTAGTAGCCCCTTTGGCCCGAGCCTTCTAGTGGCGGGGCCGTGAACCTTCGGGGACCGATACAGGCCATGGTATGTTCAACCTTCATGGGTTTGCTGCTGTTCAGAGAAACTCTTCCGATGATGGCAGTAATCAAGGCCTTGAACA
>CAJNIZ010045282.1:0-12376 GCA_905231905.1 Symbiodinium pilosum | reverse complement strand
AAACCTTAAAACCCTAAACCCTAGCACCCTAAACACTGAAACCCTAAACCCTAAACCGCGTGGCTCGTCTTCCTCCTCAGATGTAAGGCCACGTCGGTCACATTTTAACTCATGAAAGCGGCGACAGATCGTTTGCTGGTACTGTTTACTGTAAGTATGTACCTGTTATCATTAATTACAATCACCACAACAGTTTCTGGTAGTTCCTGTTCTATTTCAATCATTAAGATTACTTACTGTTACTACTACAATTCACAGCGCCTTTATCCTATGCGCCTCTAGAAGACCAGGTTCCATGTGCTTTCCATGTTCTCTGCTATTTGGTTCTACACTGTCTTTACTGCCCTAAACCGTAACGTTCTTGAACCCCAAACCGTAAAGTTCTGACACCCTAAACCGTAGCGTTCTGAAACCCTAAATCTTGGGTACTGCCCCCACCCAGTAACAGTCTATATTAGGGGTCCTATTAAGGGCTATATACCCATATTATGATTATTATCCAACAAAGGGCTGTATACCCATATTATGATTATTATCCAATTATTACTGAGGGGGGCAGTACCCAACCTAGACCCTAAATCCTAAACCCTAAATCCTAAAACCAAGGTGGACGGAGTGCTCCACCACCTGCGAGAGCGGCACGCAATCCCGGCTGCAGCGGCCTCAGACAGTTTTCGGAAATGTTGCGACCTGGCTGGTCACTAGCGACATTGAGGTTTAGGGTTTAGAGTTTAGGCTTCCCCCTTCACTTTTCCACAAGTTGCAACCGAATATGCTCTAAGGCCCTACTTCCTGGCAATATTGGTGTTTGTGCAAGTGGGGTGTCCTTTCGGGGGATCATAAGCATGAATCCTGCCATAATTGGGGGGCTTTCAGGTTCCTAGCGCAAGGACACACATTCAAGTCTCACGGATAGAGGGGGAGCCTAGTTTTTTTTTAAGATATCATTTAACACACGCGCCAGCTGGTAATTGTATCCTCGTCGCAACTGCAAGTTCTAAGGGAGCCCCAATAACCCTTAATTCAGGGATCTACCCTAAAGCATATACAGGATCGTAACACGGGGTAAATACTTTCATTAATGGGTAATGGGCTCTGTAGGCTCTAGGTCTTCATGTTTCCCCTAACCCTTAACCCTGTACAGTGCAGGGATCCTCAGAGTGAGAATTCAACTGAATTGCTCCATGGAAATGGAGGCATGCACTTTCTCAGGACAAATGGAGGTTTAAGGGTTTAGGGCTTTGTGGGATTTCCAGTAGAGTTTTCCAGGGTGTAGGGTTTAGGGGTTTTAGGGTTTAGGGTTTAGGGGCTGCGGGAGCTGATGCAGAAGCCCTACACTTGAGACCCACCTCTTCCCTTCCTAAAGTATTTCCCAGATGCTTCCCTCAGGGCCCTTCGATTTGGAGACACCCTCATATGGAGATTATGCGGCTCTTGGCGAAAGAGTGGCTGTTCACGGAAACCCAATGTAGGTAGTATCTACAGACTTGAAGCGCCCAGGTTACCCTAAAACCCCATACGACGCCTACACATACCCCACAAAAGGTAGCCCTCCCACTATGGGCGAGTTGCTCCGAACCTGTTTATTATTGTAAATACAAACCAATGATAACCCTACTTAGGGGTCTTAGGCAACTCATAATTGGTCTATTGAGGTTGTAAGTAACCCTAACCCCTAAACCCTAAAACGCAAAGCCCTAAATCCTCCGCACTTCTAAGTACCTAGACCCCCCAAGTACCCTCTATAGACCCTAAGTATCCCCAAATAGAGGCTACATAGACCCTATTTTAGGGTACTTTGGGGGGTCTAGGTAGAGCTCCACAGTTGTTTTTTTTGTTTAGTGGTGCTTCACAGGCGGAAAGTCGACACTTTCGCGGAGCATGGAGGGAAGTCCAAAACTGAGCTGCGTAGGGTGGGTTTAGGGTTTAGGGTTTAGGGTTTGGATTTTTAGGCAGCGAGGTTCGGATTTTACATTGTTTACCTAAGTACCCAGAAAAAAAGGCTTTTCACTATGTGTTTTGCTATGTGTTTTTTGGGGTCTAGGTTACTCTAGGTAGGGGTTCGGGCCTGTAGAGTTTAGGGGTTCAGAGTACAGGATGTTGGGTTGAGGATTCCCATGAGATGAAGGGTTCATGGCTTGCAGTGTTCGTATGCTGATGAAGATGGCTATGGTCAAGGGATTTTGGGTTCGACGCTTAGGTTGGACGGTGGGGATTTGGGAGACCCTTTGAAGGATTATAATACTCGCATATGAGCTACCGTCAAGATCAACCTTTTTAAGGGACCCCTAACAGTGGACGTAGGGGTCCCTCTTGTAGTTTCGTATGCTCCCTAAAATGGCCCGTGCTAAGGATCCCATCGGAAGTCCGAAATATGGACTGTAGCTCATATGAATTATACGCGTTCTACGTGGGCTGCAGTGGGTCAGATTTTCGGGTCTCACCTCAGACCCTGTGATATTGGAGAGAGAATATTCCCTTTCTTGCTGAGTAGGTACACTTTACGCTTGATATGCTTTCAACATCCTGTTATGTTTGGAAAGTTTACGTGCACTTCTTAAGGGTTACGGAACTCAGTCAGTAGGGTTAGTACCCTAAACCCTATAGCTCTCATAGACTTAGGGTATGGCTGACATCTTCCCCGAACCCTATTCTAGCCAAATCAGACCCTAACTTTAGGGCTTAGGGTTTAGGTTAATACAAGCTTAAACTCCTAAAGAAATTCTCACTTATTAGGTTTCAACTGCACTTAGTACATAGTTTAGGGTATTTTAGGCTTTGAACCGGATTTGTGGTCTAGGCTGCCAGATGATTTTCGGGGCAAGCCCAGCTTGAGACATGACCAATGCCTACTTCTTCTGCCGCGATAATTTTTCAGAGCACTACCATACGGTTTATGGTTCAGGGTTTGGTTTTTAGGGTATTATGTATTACACCTTCAGATTTGCTGCACAAGGGGCCTTGAGAAATGCCTGCAGGATGTATGTTCCTTAGTCAAGCGGTATACGGCTCTCTAGATTTTTGTGGGCTAGCTGCACGCGGTCGTTAGTTTCTGCCCTAAGCCCTAAACCCTAAATCCTAATCCCACTGCGAGCTTCGTGGCCTGGAATCGTAGCTACCCTGTACCAGGTTAGGTAGACCACAAACGACCTGAAAGGCAGAAACACAAGAAGCTTTCTTTCTCCACTGCTTGCGTTATTTAATTTCCCATCTGCCCCTCAAGGGATACCTGGACGCCAAAGGTAGGTAAAACAATGGCCCAAACCCCTGAGAAAACACTCTTCGATATACTTTTGGGCATCCAGCTACCCCAAAAGGAGAGTGCATGCTTGAGGACCTGCGACGGCAAAGTTCGCGAAGCCCGTGTAGGGCCCTCAGACAGTGTGTCTATTGGAAGCTGAAGCACCAGCACTATGCTGCGTAGGTCTACTGCCATAAATGGGCCCCATATCACAGGGACTCCAAACAAGGGGCACCTCAAGTGTTGGAAGCGCATATACTGTCCGGAGTCAAGGTGGGCTACATTGTATGGGCAGTTCCGCAGCTCCCAAAATTAGAGTCCCATTTTGGTACTCCTACGTATAAGGTGCCGTACGACAAAATTACCAAAAGGGGCCCATAAGAGAATTGCCCATGTGCTTTTGTGGAGGTTGGTTGGCTTGACATATCTAAGTGGAACTGTGACAGGCGGCGCGTGAAGGCTTTCACCTACCCAAACTAACATGGACAGTTCCAACGTTGAAGATTATACACGATGTACGCAGTAATTTGCGAATAATACTTAAGTATATGAATATATGTACATACGCCCGCACCATGACAGGCCCCTATAATCCGCCTGGAAGGGCTGCGGGCCTGCGGGCCCCATCTTAGATACCAGAAGCTTAGGAAGCGTAAGCTCCTGGTCATTCTACAAACCCAAATCCCGAGCAATAAAACCCCAAATTCTGAACTCTAACGAAACCCTAGACTCTAAGCCCAAAACACCAGACCCAAAGCCCCAAAAGCCTTTCCAACCTGCTAAGCCCCAAGCCCTAACCCCTAAACCCTAATCCCTAAACCCTGACTCCTAAACCCTAAACCCTAATCTCTAAACCCTTAACCCAAACCCTAATCCCTAAGCCCTAAATCCTAAACCCGAATCCCTAAACCCCTTTTCGGCCACCGGACGGCTCAGGCATGCAATACGCGGCTCTGTCCCGGCACAGCATCTTGCCTCAAGAAACAGGGTTTAGGATTTAGGGGTTTAGGGTTTTCGGTTTCGGATTTAGGACTAAAGGTTTAGGGTTTAGGATTAAGGGTTTAGGGTTTAGGGGTTAGGATAGGGTTGACTTACTTATTGCGGAAAATTTTTCCCCCTACCTCAAGAAACGGGGAATACTTGGAGGTCCATGGGACTTAGTAAGTACTTATAACTGGGCTTATAACCCTGGGTTTAGGGTTTAGTCTTTAGGGTCTAGGGTTTAAGTTTAAGGTTCATGGGACGGACTTACCTTAGACCCAGAAAGACCTTCAGTTTTAGGAATCTATGGTATAATTCTTTATATGAAATTCTAAACCTGAAGGTCTTTGGGGTCTAAGGTAGGACGTATAACCCTACTTATAATCTCCCCAAATGGGCTTATAGGGGTTACCCCAATTATAAATAGGGTTATAATCCCAGTTGTAAGTAGTGACTAAGTTCCATGGGCCTCCAAGTAGTGATCCCTGCTATTTAGGGTTTAGGGCTGAGCTTAGGGTCTAGGGATTAGGGATACCTTCTTGGGGGTCCTAACAGTGAGGACTTGAATACATTGGGGTCTATATTGGGGACCCCTTGTTATGGGCAATTACCACATTCCTAGAAGCCCAGCTACCTAAACAATAGGCACCTCCGTTGAGGAAATGGCAACGCTGTGCCCACAATCCCGAGAAAGGATTCACAAAATTTCCCGACACTGTACCTGGCCCTCAAAAGGTTTAGATTTTTGAGTTCTGGGCTGAAGGTATAATACTGGCACGAAACCAGTAGAAGGAACCAAAGACTTTTGCCTTCATACTCTTGCCGCTCAGGTCGTGATAACACGACAGACAGTCATACCCTGGGAATCTGAGTCTATATATATATATAGATATATATGTGAGCTATAGTCTAAACTCCTTAAAGGGGGTTATATAGGGGATTATATAGGGACTACTATAGGGGTTATTAAGGGGGATACTAGGAGTTTAGACTATAGCCCATATATGTATATGGGGCCTACTTTTGACTTTCAAGTCTTTCAACATTCTGTGGGCCATTAGGAGCTTTGGGATACACACCCAAAAAAGAAGAAGGCGGGGAAGAAATGGCTTCGTCAATTCTATGCGTGGTGGGACTACCAGAGCCGCCAGCAGAGGAAGCACCCTTTCAGCGAGCCGCTGAGGAAGCACCGGTCCCTGGCGGGTTAGGGTTTAGGGTGTAGGGTTTAGGATGCACGGGTTATACTGAAATCGACGGCGCCTCCTGCGCCAGCAGCTTGGAAGTCTCCGCACGCGCCACGGTCAACGCCACACGGAGCTATCCAGACAGGTGCACCCAATCAGTGCGCTCAAAAAGCAACAGCAGTTGCCGCTCCTCCAGAGACCGAACGGGCAAGACTTGCTTGGAAATATTCGGCTAGAGAAGCGAGAAACGCCCAAAGCCAAAGCTCTCTTCATGTCGGGGACGAGCGGCCAACGTTCTCGCCCTACATTAAGGCTTCATCTAAGTACTATCTACGAGCTTTGGGCCCAATGTAGCTCACCATTATAGACATGGAGCCTCCGGGCTAAGAACTTTGCTTCACGCGTCTCCGCGCTTTCCCGCGAAGGCAGCCGCAGGAAAGCCGAAACCGTCGAAGCCGCAGGCTCCAAACTTTGTAAGTCCGTTTACAGTGGAAACAGCAGGCTGCGACTAGGGCTTAGGGTTTAGGGCAGCTACTATCTTATCCCGACCCCAATTATGGGGGCCTTCAGGGTTTAGAGTTTGGAGTTTAGGGTTTAGAGTGATGATCATACACTACCTTGTGCCTCAGCAGGGCAAGAGGGAATGGATCGCTAGAATAGTCCTTAAATATTTCCCCATCCTTGTACCTATCACCCATTCCTCCATTCCCTTCTAAGCACCAGGAAGCCTACACCCCAAACTCTACACCATAAATCCTAAACGCTAAACCATCCTAAACCCCAAACCCTGAACTCTAACTCTAAGCCCTAAACCCTCAAAGTTTTAAAAGCACCATGAAGAGAAAGCGCTCTGTGCTGAGATCGCCTGCGACCTCACGCCATGGACGGAATGGATCGGGTGCACTGAGGCCCAGGGGCGGTGAGTTTAGGGTTTATAGTCCCCCTTAAGTAGATAGAATATGGCTTTGGGTATATTATAATAAGAACCCCATATACCCCATATTCTATCTACTTAAGGGGGACTATAGAATTAAAGGTTAGGGATTCAGGGTTGAAGCTTGGGGATCAGGATTTAGGGATTATAGTTTTGAGTTTACGCTTCACGGTTGGGGTTAGGGTTTAGGGTCACTTGTTTCAATTCTTGGCTTAGGGTTTAGGGAGAAGGGTGCCCCGAAGCCCTGAAGCCTAAACCCCAGACCCAAGAAAGCGCAAAGCGATAAGTTCTAGAAACCCCTATATAAAGCCTAGAATCCCTAAAGGCTAAACACCCGCCTTGGACCTGGAGAGAAATGGTAGTTTACCAAAATAGGGGGACCCCAATATAGGCTCCAAAATATTGTAAATCCTATTATGGGGACCCCCAAATGCTACCCTTAATCTTGGGAATCACCCAAATGTTTCGAGGCTGAACCCTAAACCCTTCGGGGCATCGATGATTTCTTGCAGCCTTCAGTTCTCAATCCTTAGGCCGCAGACGGTTCAGGGTTCACACAGTTGAGGTTCAGTGTTTAGGATTCATAGGATTTCGGAGCCTAGTATTTAGGATGTACAGGGTTTAGGAGCCTAGGGTTTGGGATTTGCGGTTTATGGTTTAGGAATTTAAGGTGTAATCTGAAATAAAAAGAGAGTTTGGGTTTAGGGTTCAGTGTTTACGCCTCAGCGTGTGGTGTGTTTTCGTGCGGGTGTCCGATCAGGGCATCTTTGCGTTCTGGATTTTCTTTTCGTGCGTCTTGCCGCCACGGTGCTACTTGTAATATAACAGGGGGGATATAAGCCCTACGACTGTAGGTTTATAGGTTTAAAGTTTAGAGCTATAAATCAGGGGATGCTAAACTTAAACACGCTCTCCACCCCCCAACCTTTACATCAAACATTCTCTGTAAGACACCTTGCATGTGCGTGATGGGGGGGGGGGATTGTAATGTCAGGGCTACGGGGTGTGCTTGATATCCTAAGCCCCAAACCCTATTGCGCCCTCAAGGCACCACCCACAATCGTGGGGAATGGCGGTGTTCCAAGCTAGTATGAAGGGATTACGTACCTTAGGCCTGTGAGTGCCCTAGGGAAGGCTCTAAACCCTGAACCATCCAAACCCCGAACCCTGGTCTACTGGTCTACAGATGTACCTATACGCTAGGGCTTGAAAGCAACAAAAAGAACCGGGTAAGAATAGGACGTCGAATCAGACTGAAACAAATAGCTGCAAGTACATGGCGAAGGAACGGGGGTTGTCAGAGAATCGATGAGAGGTACTCATGGGAAATTTACCATCTGCCCTTACTTAATGAAGCCAATGACCTCCAAAAAGAAAACCTCTGTTCTTGCAGCTAAAACCGTATTCTGCATATGGAAAGCTTCTCACAGAGGGAGGGCGTTAGGCACCTCTACGGATAGATGTATTTATATATATATATGCATATAGGATAGTGCAAAGGCGATGGGCTCTCATATACTCTCATGTGGAAGCTTCTCAAAATTGCGGTCCCTGTTCGGCGTGCCCTACTTGCTAGGGGCCATATTTTTCTTGGGATCCAGTAAAGCCACACTTTTGACAACTATCATTCTGGAGATTCCATTAAAAAGGACTCCCTTATACACCCTAAACCTAGACCCTAAACTTAGTTCTTATGATGTGATAGAACATCAAAAAGAGTTCTTACCTTTTCCAGACCTCTCAAGTTCGGGACGCCCTAGATCCTAGACCTTAAACCCAACACCTAAACCCCTAAAACCTAAACCCTAAATCCTAAACAAAAAGTTGAAAAACCTAAACCCTAAACCCTAAATTCTAAATCCTAAACCCTAAACCTTTTCCCGCATTTCCAGCCGTAACCTCTGTGCAGACCATGTTCCAGAAATTCCGGAAGCGTGAGGTGGCAAAGGCCTGGCACGGTTCAAGGGTTTAAGGGTTTAGGGTTTAGGGTTTAAGGGTGTAGGGGTTTAAGGGTTTAAGGGTTCAGGGTTTGAGGGGTTTTCTGGATTTATGGGTTCTCTGGGTTTAAGGACTTAAGGGTTAGGGGATTACGGGTTTAAGGGATTGAGAAGGGGCTCAGGGTTGAAGAGTTTAGGGCTTCGGGTTTTGGGTTTAGGGTTCAGGGGAGAATCATAGGTCTGAGAGCAAGTACCTCGGGAAAAAAGCGGTTTCAAGGGGTTTCGGGATTAGGGTGCGCAGCTTATGGTGTAGTATGGGTTGCTTTCAGTTTATCGGGGCTTTTTGTAAGGAGGTAAAACAGAAGGTTATACTTTGGTTTGGGGTTAAGGGTTTAGGGTTTAGGTGCTTACCAAGTCCTTCAGACCTTTTGAAAAGGCTATCGTCAGGTAAAGGGCTCAGAGAGTGTAGGGCAAAGTGGCGGAGCTTGTTGATCGATGCCCACTTCAGGTGCAAATAACTTTAATGACAATAATTTGGGTACTGCCCCCACCCAGTAACAGTCTATATTAGGGGTCCTATTAAGGGCTACATATAACCATATTATTATTTATTATCCAACTGTTAGTGAGGGGGGGCAGTACCCAAACAGTAATTAAGATCATGCTCCATGAAGACTCTCTTCATGGGAAGTTGCCTTTCTTTTGGATAGATGTTTGCCAGCCCTGTACGCTTTCCGCGTTCAAACAATGGGAGCGCTTTTGGGGAGCGACTCTTTTAGGACGACCGGTGGACAGGCCAAGTGGGGCTTATGATTAGCTTATCAGCGCCATATACATGAATATGTATAGATGCGTGCCCTAGGGCCTTGAACGTTTAAGCCCACCTAGAACCAGGGGGAATTGGGGGTTTCATCGGCTCATAAGTGCAGAAAAATCCTGAACCTCCGGCTTCCCCCGCAGCTGCTCATGAGGCTTCAAAAAATGATAATAGCATTCTTATTCTTAATGGCAGCAGTTCTTAATGGTAGTAGTAGTAGTAGTAGTAGTGGTAACAGTAGTAGTAGCAGTAGTAGTAATAGTAGCAGTAGCAGTAGCATCAGCAGTAGCAGCAGCAGGAGTAACATTCGTGCTTGGGGTTTCGGGTTCAGGTGGGCGTCTGGTTTAGGGTACAGGTAATAGCCTTTGTAGTGGCAAGAGGAATGGAAGTAGTAACTTGAATCATACCAGGTAGATTTTCATGGCGTGCTGTTGTCAGTGTAACATAGGTGTCAATTTTGGGCGGCCATAAATCAAAGGGCTACAAGATCTTTTGCAGATGTACCTCACTATCTGCGGAGTCTTGATGACGGCTTTGCATAGGTGCTTGATTGCTATCTTTGGCCAAAGTCTTTGAGCTTTCTCTACTGGTCAATGCTAAAACTTCGAGACATACAAGTCGCAGGAGAAGTGTAAGATTGTATTCGACAAGCCCAAGACATCATCTGTCCTTTGTGCTCCCTTGGCTCTTTGAGTTTTGTTTGAATGAACGTCTGTGCATGTCACCGCTCGTTTGCACAGGCTTACTTGCACGCGGCACGTTCAAAGGCCTATGCCACAAACATTTGCTCATGACTGGACGGCTCCCCGTTTGATGTGCTCGGTCTTTTGGGGGTTCTTCTCTGCAAAGAAAGTCCCCCAGGACACTTGAGAACTTCAGAATTTCTATCAGAGCCCTGCGTTGTGTGCTGGCATGCGCAAAGCTGCATGTCGTCCATACATTGAGGTTTGGGGATTACGGGTTAAAGGCTTATGTTTGTCAATACAACCCTTACAGTAGGACTCAGGATTTGGGTGCAATCTTGTCATTGCTCATAGATAGCCAACCATAGTTTGAGAGTTTATCAAAAGTAGCTTTTTACAATCCCTTATGAGTTTTCATAATTTCCGTACAGTCCCTATCTATACTTTAGGGGCCTTCCATTTCGAGAACTCCTATTTATCCTGACGTCCAGGAAGCACGCGGCAAAGCAGAAAATCGACAAAGTCCAGGCCGGGCCGAGGGGGTTTAGGGTTTACGGGGGGGGGTGGGGGAGGGGGGCAGCGCAGAGTTTAAGGCCTAGAGTTTAGGAGCCTGAATCTTGCTAGATAGATGCTGACCCAAAGCCCAAAACCGTAAACCCTAAACCCTACACTCAGGGTCTAGGTTTCAGAGCTCAGGTCTTCAGTCCTAGTTGTTCCCTGAAAACCTGAAAATCACACATTCCGGAATCCTGTAAAAGGTTTTCTTTTCGTCTTTTTGTGAGTATTTAGTAATATGGGTGGGCGGGGGGCTTAAAATTCCTGAGGTGGGGATTTAGCAGAAATACTTTCCAAACCAATCCCCTTGTATAATGAGTATAGGGAGCCCCAAACAGAAACCTTAGATCTGTCAACCCGAATTCTACCTATCTTGAATTTCTTTAGGTTTAGGGCTTAGGGAGCATCTTGATCCTTGTCTCTTCACGTACTTGGAGGTTCGTGGGGCTTGGAGCCTTATCCCTAAACCCGAAATCCTAAACCCTAAACCCTAATCTATGATCCCCCCATCTGGATTCACTTTGGTTATCCAAAAAATTATAAGTAGGGTTATATCCACAGTTATATCTAAGAACTAAGTCCCGTGAAGGTCCAAGAAGTCATAAACCTGCAAGAGGAAGTAAACAGGCTTTAGGGTTTAGATAGGTTTAGCATTTAGGGCTAAGGGCTAAGAATAGTGAAGCCCCCACCCCGCCAGGATGAGAGATGCCACCCCAAGTTCATACGGTTAAATGCTGGGAACATTCGCTGTTAGGGTGTGGAGGTCATTAATAGGGCAGGTGTCATCACAGTATCTAGTATATTCGGGACACTTAGCGCGAGGGTGTGGGTGGGTTATTGCTATTATTTGTGGGAAGGAACAACAGAGACCGGTTGGCAATGGAAGAGGAGGAAAGTAAACACAAGCTACCCGTATTGTTTGGGGTTTAGGGCTTGCTTGGAGGGTCACAGGGACTGGTTAATTATGCAGAATCAGGGGCTTCATTTAGCTCATAGGGGTTAACCAGTGGCAGTTATTATCGAAGGCCACCATTCCAGATGGCTCAGGTTCCGCCGTTGGTATTGCCAGTAATTCGGAAACAGAATGAGTAGAACAACATGCACAGACTATGGTTCTCGGGAGGCTCGAAAACTTTCCCTACCGTGGCCTTGACACAGGTGCATGCCTTTGGGCCAGAATCCTCACCAAATCGCGGGTTCAAAAGGTTCTAAACTTTGTTCCTAGTATTCTGGTTCAGGGTTTAGGGTCTAGGTACCCTAAAAGGACCTTTTTCCCCCTTTTCATTTGGGGTCTCCTTATTATAGTTGAATGACCAAACATGAAAGCCTGTGGCAGCAAACAATTCGGGAAATCCCAACTGCTGTTGCAAACCGAGGAGAAAATCGGCTGTCCTTCTGCTACTACTGCTGTTAGTGCTGCTGCTGCTGCTGCTGCTGCTGCTGCTGCTGCTAATCCGAGAAAGGCTATAGAGCTATAGTTTTTCATATGATGCGAACCAGGAATCAGAGCAGGGTCGGGGTACAACAGGAACTTCAACAAGATAATTGAAAGCATTCCTTATGCAACAATCCTGACAAGAACGGATACAGGTCATCCGAACACCAGTATTCTCTGTTCAAAGTCCTCACCAAAAACCCTAAACCCTGAAAACGTCCGGGGACCAGTACACCTTGCTTGAGGAATTGATAGTTTAAATGATAGTAGGATCCCTCATATTACTCAAGGTATATCCCTTACTCTCACTGGTTCTTAGTAGGGAAGAAGGGAATATGACCCCTATAAATTCCCTATAGATAATATTCCTTTATTCCCGCTAGGAACCAGCTAAACCCTAAACCCTGGACCCTAAACCCTGGACTCTAGACCCTAAATCCTAAACCCTAAACCCTAAATCCTAAACCCTAGTTAAGGGATATCCCTTAATTAGGGGTGTGGGGTTTCTTCAGCTTCCTTGGAGCCCTAGAGGTTCCTGTGGAAGGCGAGAACCTGGCAGGAGCATTTTCTGAAGGGCTGAATCTGCAAGGGTTCAGGGTTTTAGGGTTT
>CAJNIZ010045281.1:25033-36293 GCA_905231905.1 Symbiodinium pilosum | reverse complement strand
TATCATTCTATAAGGGTAAAGGCGATGATGCTGACCCCGCTAACTACCGCCATATTTCCCTTCTTAATACCACCTATAAAATTTACGCCACCATGCTACAAGAAAGATTAGCAAACAGCTACGATTCTAGAATAAGGAAAAACCAATACGGCTTTCGGCGGGGCAGGGGAACGTCACAGCCATTGTTTGTTCTCAGACGCCTGCAAGACTACTCCTCACGCACTGGTGTGCCGTTTCATTGTTTATTTATAGACTGGAAACAGGCTTTCGATAAATTAGACCATTCATCTATGATCATAGCTCTTCAACGATTGGGCGTCCACCAATACTATTTGGACATTATACAAGACATTTATACGGACCCAACCTTCTACACAGTAGGAATGCAAGGAGAAAAACAACATGCTACTCCTCACACAGGAATTAGACAAGGCTGCCCATTAAGCCCATACCTGTTTGTCATGGTATTGTCTGTCATCCTAGCGGATGTAGACACCAGATTGCTCAGCCATGGTGTCCCGACAAACACGTGGTCGGTAGGTAAGCCGGTTTATGACCTGGAATACGCAGACGACACCCTACTATTTGGGATTAGCGTCCACGTAGTTGAAGAGTATCTGAGGCATCTACAGGTAGAAGCTTCATTGTACGGACTACTCCTTAATCTAACAAAGACAGAGCTCCTCAAGCACCCCAAACTCGAATACAAACAATTAAGATTCTCAAATGGGGACCCGGTTCAGGTAGCTGACTCAGTCAAATATTTGGGGTCGCAGGTTTCCTGGAACCATCCCACCAACACAGCCCTCCATCACAGGTATTCACTAGCCAAGACCTCCTTTAACAAACTACAACACCTCTGGCGGAGCTCTCTCCCAAGAAAGACCAAGGTACATATCTTCCAGGCTAACATTGTTAGCGCTCTTATTTATGGCATAGCCCCTCTAACCATGGAACCCAAACACTTTCATAAATTGGATGCATGGTATTTCCAGCTACTCCGCAGGGTCTTTGGGTATAAAGTCTTCATACTACTCTAGAATCAGCAATCAAGAGGTCTGGAAGCAAGCTGGCAGACCCACAACCCCGTCACAGAGCGTCCTCTCACAGCAATTCCGACTACTCCTACAAACCATACAAGCTGATCGCATGGACCCAGTGCATCATGTGGCATTCGGCCCAGCATACAAAGACAGAATGGCCATGCACAAAAACTATAAGCGAGGCCCCCCCCCCGCCCTATTGGTTGTCTTTAGTTTCTCAACTTGCATTAGAATATTACATCCCTGAGGTATCATCCTACCCAGATCAGCGTCAGGATCTGCTAGGACTTAAACAATACCTCAACCACTCCTCCAATTTCCCTGATCGTCTGGTGGCAGCGCCGACGCGCCACCCAGAAAAATTTTCAATCTTCGCAGCAAGCATCGGAAGCGCATGGCTGTCATAAAAAGCCCCCAAAGCCTAAACCGTGATCTCCCTTGTTTGCCTTCCCTCGAGCTGCAGCCTTCGGCTGCCCAAGATCAGGTGGCCCATCCTCAGAGACAACTAGAGAGTGAGGGAGAGAGTACCTAAAAGTCCAAGTATCCAATAATCATATAATCATATACTTACTCAAAATCGGATTTATACTTACTATTACCAAAATCCCAAGTCCTTAACTATTGGGTACTTGGACCCTTAGGGGGTGCCGTGTTTGCTCTTGGTATCTTTAACAATAGGAGTATTAGTTATGAAGTATGGTTTGGTTTCCGAAAAGCAGGGTGGAACCCTCTCGAAAATCAACATCAGTTGTTCTTTGAGGGGGCTAGAAGGGGCAAAGTCAAATAGTATTCAAGATGCCCCTAGCTTGTGATTGTCGAGGGATGAAACGTGCAGGGATTTGAATAGTTTAGGCTTGATTCTTTCTTTCGAATCTTGCAATAAAGTCTGCATCTTTTGGGAATGCAAAGGGACGAGAAATTGCTGTGAAAATAACGGCTCTGACCTACTAGATTCGTGGCAGCGTTGGCAAAAAAGCCAGGTAAAGCCCGTACAGGCAGGATGCTAATGGCCCTTCAGGGCACCCTGGTACTCCCCACGATACTCATGTATCCCTGAGGTCCCTCAGGCCATCCAAGGCCCACACCCGAATCCCAGGATTCGGTTTAGGGTTCAAGGCTTCATTGAAGGTTTAGGGCGTGGAGTCTGCTCACACTGATTTTAGTTCAGCGTCAAACGTTTGCAGAACTTTCCGTTTCTACACGACTGCTTAGCATCAACTCCTCTATGGACGGGTACTTGTAATACTATTCCCACATAGAGATGTCCTGAGAACTTCGACCACATGGCAGGTTGCCAAATCATGGTCCCTTCTTGGGTATGGGGCCATATTATGCTAAGGACAATCAAGACCATAATTTTGACAACCCACCGTATCACCCCTTAGCTATGAACCTCAGACTTGGGCTTGACGTGCTGTAAACATTCTAGGGAACTTAGGGTGTAGGGTTTAGGGTTCAGACCAACAACCTTAATCCCGCATACTGGCCCTGCAAGCCCACATCCTTGGCCCCAACAACATCAGATGCTGAGCCCTTAGCTTCTATTCATGGATCCTGTGTCCGGGCCACAAGCAGCTACAAGTATCTTTGCCTCAAGAGTAGGTCAACAAATGGCCTAGAGATAATGGAAAAGAAAATGGAAACTACTATAGTATGGTATATTGTGGTATAGTATGGCAAATCATACTACATTTTAGAGCCTGTAACCAGGAGCCTACAAGCCTATGATTCTAGATTCTTTTGGTGCCCAGTGATTTTTTTTCGTGCCCACAAGAAGGGCTGTGACTGTTGCTGGCCTACTTCGTGTCTTCCATAATACTTTAGGAGGACCCCCCACCCTGTAATAGTGGTACACTAGGACCTTAAGAGGACCCTAATATATTTACTATTCATTATCCCTTATAGTGACTATTACTGGGTGGGGGATCCACCTAAATAATACTTCAAACATCTTCCAACAACCCATACAGACCTCCAAGTAAGTGTCTCTGAACCCCGGCCTACACCTGAACTACAGACCCAACGGTTTAGGGTTTTCGGTTTAAAGTTCAGGGTTTAAGGTTCAAGGTGTTGGGTTAGGCTCAAACCGCCTGCCACCTGTCTCCTGTAATAAAACCGTATGCTTCCTGGGCTTCACGCGGACACCTGATCAAGCTCCTCGGACACCGCCTCGTAAAAGCCGCTGATGTGTCTAGTATTTATTTACCCAAACATTAATGGCCCAAAATCACCATAAATCACCCAAAACAAATGATGTTACATACTTTGGGGTTCACGTATAGGGCCAAAACATAATTTTGAGTGGTAGTTCCGAATTTCAGGGTGAGCAGTTGGGGTAATGACAGGCCTTGACTCTAGGGTGAAATTTGTGTCAGATGAAAGGTGAAACGCTGGAGTTTTGGGAAAAGGCGGATGGAATTCTTTCTTAGGCTTGCTGGTGGTTCGTAGGGAATAAAGAAAATATAATTCGAATTATAATCCCTTTGTAACATATATTTCCTTACTCCCTGCTAACCACTGGCAAGTAGGTTGAACTGTTGAACTCGGGCGGGCTGTAACATATGAGCTATAGCTAAAACTCCCAGTATCCCCCCTAATATCCCCTCTAGTAGTCCCGTATGTAGTCCCGCGAAATAAACCCCTTTTTAAGGAGTTTAGACCCTAAACCCTATATAATCCCTCGATCTTTAAGGAGTTTCGACTATAGCTCATATGTTTAGCTCAGCCCATAGTCTCTGCCAGCAAGGTCTCCCTTTCTTACTGGTGGCTCGTAGGCAAGAAGGGCTTAGGCTATAGAGGGATTCTATGAGGGATTCTATAATGAGTATGTTCCTTTATTCCCTAGTTACCACCAGTAAGTTCAAGTTTTTGCTTGTTGTGTTCTTGCCCTGATGTTCCTCGTAAGTGTGCATGTGGCTTTGGGGCTCAACTTATGAGAAAGCTACCTGGACCCCAAAAGTATGTAAAATAATTGCCTTTATGGCTATTATTAGGGGTTTAGGGCCATGATTTTGCATGCTTTTGGGGTCTAGGTATAGTTCAAGCTGCCTTACATCTTACAGGCACGAAGAAAGATTGCTCAGCACCGCTTGGAACGCGCATGCGGCTCCGTCGTTTGAGTCTCCGTCGCTCTAGTGGCGCAAGGACAAATCAAAGAGTGCGCATTGCGATTGTTAATGTACAACTTTCGTTTCCGAACTCTCAGGCCTAAACCCCTTGCTTTTATAAATGAGGGGTCTCGCTTTTGGGGGGCAAAAAATGGGCATGCACTTTCAACTCATTCCAATGAAGGTCGCCTAAGGCAGTTCTGGCAAATTCAAGGACGAAGACTGTCTCCCCAAACTGAAGTGGAACGCGGAAGGGCACCACAAAAGCCATTGTCCTTCCCAAAGAGGACTGTATTGGTTTCCATGCCATTTGAAGGGAGGGTGCGAGCTACCAGTAGGCAAGCGCCCGCTGAACTCACAATTGATTTGCAAATTCATGCTGCAATACTCCACAACATTGGCAAAGCTCCTTGCAAAAATGAGACCTCCCTAGATTCGGAGCCCACGACAATCCTGCAGAGTCCTGCATGTAGACTGGGGATCATTATGCACGGGATCTGAGCCGTGCTTCATGCAGCGTTTGCTTGCTAAGCTGGCCGGTATGTGGCTGTAGGGGGAAATTGAGATGTTCCAGACTCGTGCGAGGAACAAAGGAACTGTAAGAGCGAAAGACCTCTCTTGTCCCAAAAGAAATGACCCTGAAACTGTAGACTATAACAAGCCTCCCTTTGCTTGCCGGTTTAGGAAGACCCTAAATGTCGCATTCCCATGCGCCCCCAGGTGCCTCCTGCGCCATCTCCATCGTTGGATCCGGCGTGGGCAAGGTCTGCGCAGAGGAGCCGCAGTCTAAACTCCTAGCATCCCCCTTAACAAACTAATACTCCCATATACAACCCCCTATATAGCCCCGTTAAGGAGTTTAGACCCTAAACCCTAAACCCTATATAATCCCCAATATAAACCCCCGTTAAGGAGTTTAGAGCCTAAACCCTCAACCCTAGAAAATCCCCTATGGTAACCCCCCTTTAAGGAGTTTAGACTAAACCCTCAACCCTATATAATCCCCTATGATAACCCACCCCCCTTTAAGGAGTTTAGACTATAGCTCATATGCTGAGAGCAGCTTTACAAGCCCAGGCCCCGATGGAAATTTCACATTCCCGGCTCACCGTCTGGATTTTTGGGTTTAAGGCTTATAGTCCCCCTTAACTAGATGGAAGGATGATATTGGGGTTATACTGGGATACTGGAAAATAAATGGAAACTACTATTCAGGGTTTAGGATGTAGGGTTTAGTCCCCCCTTCCGTAGATAGAATATGGACTTGGGTATAATATAATAAGATCCCCATATACCCCATATTCCATCTACTGAAGGGGGACTATATGTGCTCAAGTTTGCCGTGTGCGTGGACTTTCTCGGTGTTCGGTATAGATTCGCCATGGAAAGATTTTGGAGAGCTGCTCCAAGTTGGGGTACCGTTGGGACCCTAGTGGTATGTGGGCAAGGACTACAAGGGTCCCACTTAAGCTCCAGGCTTGTTCTCAGAATGTGCATTAACAGGGCAGTCAAGCGCCAAGCGTCTTTCAGAAAGCAATGTTAGATGGGGTTTCTGAAAACACTAGCATTTGGGCCCTTGGGGACCCAAAGGATGTATAAAGGGACTATAGGGGTCCTCTGTTGGAAATCATTCTATTTGGGGAATGTCAGGAACTTTCTACGTCCCTCTGACCCTCCAAGAAGTCATGTGAGCTATAGTCTAAACTCCCAGTATCCCCCTTAATATCCCTTATAGTAGTCCCCTATATAATCCCCCCAAAAACCCCCCTTTAAGGAGTTTAGACTATAGCTCATGTAGGCGGCTGCAGCAGCGCCCCGCCAGGAACTCATGTCCAAAAGGATGGGAATTCAAAAAAGAATGGCTCCCCCTGTAAATTATGACTACGTAGGAGCGTCTTGGGATTTCTTGAGTTTACCCTAGGGCTCCTATGTAGTTCTTTTTTGGGCTTGTTATTTTTTTGGTAAGGGATTATAAAATAGTACCCAAAAAGGAACTACATAGGAGGGTCTGGGTAGAGTTTAGGGTTTTGGGTTTGTGCAGTTGGGGTCCTTGTTGGGGTCCCTATACAACTTTCTGCGCTTCGGCATCCCAAACCCCGAACCATGCCCTAAACCCCAAACCCTAAACCCCAAACCCCGAACCATGATTCCCCCTTTCTGTCCGATTCTCCAGAGATGTCCAGTGGTCTGCAGCTATTCCCTATGCTTTTTGGCTCCTCTAGACTTCCAAAGAACCGCCAAATTCAAAATCACTGACTGCAAGGAGGAAATCTCTCCCCTGTAATCCACTTTCTGCCTGGGGCGCACAAAAAATAAAGCTGAGCTGAGCAGTGCAGAACGAAGGCGCGGCAAAATGTAAATAAACAAAGGATGATGATGACCAGTGTCTACAGTTCTTGTTTCCTCAAACCTAGACCCTAAACCCAAAAACCTAAACCCGAGAGCTAACCCTAAGCCCTAAACCCAGTGACACCCTAAGCCGGAAATCTTTAGCACAATAAACCATCTGCCTGAAATCCCGCACCCTCGAAAACTCTACGTACCAAGCCCTTATTATAAGAAACAGGTATTTTCATTGCAATAACTGGGAATTTCGGAATGCATTTCTAATTCGTAGGGGGCGAGACCCGAAGCGCTAAACCCTGAACCGTACATCCTAAATAGGTAGTTTCCCAAAATAGGGAAACCTCAACATAGACCCCAAGAGACTAGAATCCTTACCCCCAAAACTACCTCGAATTTTGGGAAGCTCCCAACTAATTTCGGACCCAAACCCTAAACCTTAATCACTGAGCGCTTGGCCTCTATAGGAACACTTGGCTTTGGCAAAGGCTTCGCCGAGGCGCCTCTTTGAGGGACGTAGGCAAATTTAGGGGTTACTGTTTGGGGATTTAAGGTTTAAGCATCCAGGGGTTTAGGGCTTTAGGATCTAGGAGTTTAAGCTTTTAGGATTGGGGAATTGAGCGCTTCAGGGTTTAGGGATTCATGGGTTTAGAGTTTAACAAATTTAAGGGTGAGATTTAGGGTTTAGGGTTCTCTTCCGGCAGCTCACGAGATTCTTAGAGTTCGGGATTTGGGGGCTTAGTGGTTAAAGCCTCACGGCTTGCTTTCTAAGGGCTAAGAGTTCAATACTTCGGGGTTTCAAGCCTATGGCTTTGAATAAGGGCAGCGCAGCGCATGCTCAGTATCCGGAGTCAAATTCAAACGTATGGAAGGCTAAGGGTCCAAGTACCCAATAGTCATATACGGACCCAAAACCTGTACTATAACTACTATTGGGTAAGGGTTCTTTCGGGATCCTGACTTTGTTGCACTTTGATGTGCCTTGGACAACCGCCCTAAACCCTAAACGCTCAACCCCTAAACCCTAAACGTTCTCTAATCTGGCCTCATGCTCGCCTGAATGAGCAATCACAAGCCGATCTTATATAGTAGTTTCCATTCTCTTTTCCAGTATTCCAATATTATCCAAATATACTCTAATCGTTTCCATTTAATCTTCCACTATCCCAATATTACCCCAACATACTATAGTGGTTTCCATTGTATTTTCCATTATCCCAATGTAACCCCAACCGGTCTAACCTCCTAGTATCTCCCTTAATAACCCCTATAATGTTCCCCTATATATCCCCCATTAAGTGCCTTTAAGGAGTTTAGACTAAAGCTGATATGGAGATCCTTGTAGGTAAGAAGTATATATCATATTGTCCTTCATGCCAGTCAAGCCCTCAACAGTAAACCCTATAACAACTACACCCTACATGATACACTATACCTTAAACACCGAAAACCCTAGCTCTGGACAAATTGTCACCATTCCAAATTCTGAAGCAAGGCCATTTTGGGACTTTTCCCTCTACAGCTTATGTAAGCTATCATTTGGGGTAGGGTTGAATGAGGTCGCTATAATTACTGGGCTGCTGTCCAGGAACTTAAATCAAGTTATCAGAATATGGGTCTGTAGTAAATAATGGGGTTTCCTTATCATAGTTAAAGCCCTCAGGGTCCAAGTACAACACTATTCCCCAAAACCCAAGTACCTAATTATTGGGTACTTGGACCCCAAACCCTAAATCCTAAAGCCTATATCCCCCTATACCTTAAATCCTAAAGCCCATATCCCTATATCCCTATATATCCCCCCTTAAAGGGGACCTAATTATTGGGTACATGGACCCTCTCCTAAACCCTAAACCCTAAATAGTAGTTTCCATTTTCTTTTCCATTATCCCCATATAATCCCTATATAACCCTTTTAAAGGGACCCATATTCTATCTACTTAAGGGGGACTATAAACCCTAAAGCAACTATACCTCAGGTACTCCCTCTGGGAAAGTTTCTCAACACCGACTCAGCTCAGCCCGGTTAGCTAGCCCTAGAGACGAGCCTGCCGCTCGTGATGGCGGCAGAACCATCCGGCCCTGGTTTGGGGCTTCGGGGGATTTAGGGATTGGGGCTTAGGGGTTTAGGGTTTAGGGGATTTAGGGCGGGAGGCAGGCAGAAAAGGCTCTGATTGTAGGAAGAAATCGTTTTTAGGGTGTGCCTGGGACGTCCCTGGGACTACAAGTCTCTAAGCAGTACCTACTCTAAAGCCTCAAACTGATAGATGGTAGCTACTTCGGGCTATCTAAATTCAAGGGCCTAAGCTGCGGCATATGTAGAACAGGTTCATGGGTTGTTCTCAAAATTAGGGGTCCCATTTGGTTTTAGATTATACGATATTACGGCAACGAATATTTAGGTGTACCGAAATGGGAACTTGATTTTGGAAAGTCCCTAAACCCTAAACCCTAAACCCTCATAGCTTGCAGCAGGGCCCGTTCAGCGGATCAACCCTTGGATCAGGTCTGAGCAGTCAAACTTGGTGGTCTAAAGGGTTAGGTCTAAAGTCTAAAGGGTTTAGGGTTTAGGGTTAAAGGTTTAGTTTAGTGTTCAGAGGTTTAGGGTTTGGTTTCGGCTATAGGGAGACCCCAATCTGGACTCTGAGTAACAGAGCCCCATCTTGCTGACCTTCCAGGACCTTCCTACTTATTAGTAAAAAACAGCGCGTACTTTCCGTAATCAACAGCGCCCAGTATAGACCCTCAAATATTAAAATCCTAAACTACTAACACCCCCGAAATGGTACCTGATTTTGGGGAAACAATAAGCCCTAAACCCTAAATGGTAGCTTCCATTCTCTGCCATTATCCCTACAATATAACTCCGGTGTGACCCTTATAGAACCCCATTAATTCAGGCTTCTACCGTAGCTCAAGCTTATCTAATCGACAGCTCACGGTCCCCGGGGCGGGTAGTCTTGGAGGAGCCACTCACTCAAGGCGAAGCCTGACATGAGCTATAGTCTAAACTCCTTAAAGGGGGTTATGCAGGGAATTATATAAGGGCATATTACAAGGCTTATAAGGGGGATACTGGGCATTTAGATTTTGGTTCACATAGCTTTGGGTCAAAAGGATGGTAGAGGTATTAGGATTCAGCACTTCTCTTTTTGTAAATGCGCCTGGTTCATCATGCTCTGGAGTCGTAGTGCATTTTTTGTGTCATGTTTGCAGCGCTCTTTTTTCTCGCTGTATGCAGTCGAACGGACACTGAGCAAACGCTTCATTGCGCGATCAATGGGATGCAGGGCGTATATTTTGGCCAATCTCTGCCAATCCCCTCCCCCAAATATTAAACCCCCCACCCCCTAATATTACATACTACCAATATACTATAATATGCCACATAATGGGAATGTTTAACATAAGGGGGTGGGGAAGTTTTAATATTAGGGGCAGGGGATTGCTTCTTCACCCTGAGTGAAATTCTTTCGGGGGCCCGCGCAAGAAGCTCTGACTTACTGGCGAAGTCAAATTCGAACCACAAAGCCCAACCTCTAAAGTACACAAAAAAAGGGGGCCAAACCGGCTGAACCCAAACATGGAAGACCAAGCCTTAATTGCGAAAGTTTACTGACATGTTGTCTTGGTATACTTCGTCTGTGGCGCCGCAGCTATACTGTATGTAAACCCTGAACCGAAGCATCTATCCGATTTTAACTCGCAGTCTTCGTCAGAAATTGGACGCTAGTAGAAGCTTATACTGTGGACCGGCCTTAAGGTATCCACGCTGCCATGTTCGGTTGTCGTATCTTTTTCGTGCCACCTTTTCTCCAAGGTATGGTTCCTCAAACATGCTGCTAACCCTAAACCCTAAACCGAGGTCCAGGTTGGGGACCAGAAGTTGGTGTTTGGAAGAGCGAAGGCGCCCACAGCAGTCCAGCTCATGACCTGAGAGACTCAACCAACACCAGCCCTCGGGATCAGCTCACCCGCTGGCACTTCAGCAAAAAGAATTGCAGGATCACATCTTGCTGGAAAGTATTTGGCCCTTGACAACCGCGACAATTAAAGGTGTCTTTTGACAGATCCTCCGCCCAGCTGACGCAATGCCAGAACCACCCGTGCAGCGAGACCGTGGCATATTCGTGACTCTATCTTTCCACCTCCACTTGCGCCTACAACGCAGACATTGCAACCACCCCTCTTCCTGCGAGCCCAATTCCTTCCCCGTGCGTCTGTTCCAGTGCAGAAGGTGCTTGCCAAGATTGTACCTACTGTTGAGCTCCCTCTCCAACTGATCTAGGCGGTTGTCGTTGCGGTAAAAGCCCTCCTTGGCAGGATTTCACCTCCCTGATTTGCGCACGGCTGCCGAGTGATCTTCAGTCTCGCATGCTTCGCCAAAGCTGTGTGCGTCCCGCAAAGCCTGCACCAGAAACCACCCTGCTCGCACAGCGCAACCAGATGCCCATTCTCCACAACACCCTCATCCGTCAAATGCCGATGCTGAACCCGAGCCATTTGCTCAAGATCACCCCCCGATCCAGGTTGGGGACCAGAACCCTAGTGCCAGGAGACTCATGGGCCGTTCACACCATAGGGGCTTGGGGTTTAGGGCCTTCCTGAGAATTCTAGCTACCTAAATCCTGCCAGACTTACAAACCTCAGACCTTAGACCCTAAAACCTAAAAGCCTAGACCACAAACTCTTAAGCAAAACTCTTAACCCAGAAACATCCAGCCTGAACCCCAGAGCCTAAAACTAGAGCCGAAATCCTAAACCCTA
>CAJNIZ010045281.1:14618-24994 GCA_905231905.1 Symbiodinium pilosum | reverse complement strand
ACCCTAAATCCTAAACCCTGAGTCCATACTCAGCCCGATGATTTGGAGCCTTCTGGGGCGTGAGAGTCGGTGTCGTGGCCTCTGGATAGGATATTTCCAAACAAGAGAAATAGGTAATGGGTTTAGGCAGTCTAGGGTTCAGGGTTTAGGGTTTGGGGTTGAGGATTTATAGGGTTGAGGGTTTATAGGGTTGAGGGTTCAGGGTCTAAGATGTAGGGTTGAGGGCATGGCATTGAGGTTTGAGGGAATTCCGTCGTGGGTTTAGGGCTAAGGGTTCATGCATGGGCCCTGATGACATGATAGTGGAGAATGAAGCGGGGAAATGAAATGGAAAAGGGATTATGTAGGGGTACCATCGGGATCCCGGTTTCATGTGGTTGCTCAGACTTGGGTGGCCATTGCGACCCTAATCCATTTTGGGAAGGGATTACAACTTTATTGCGCTGATGCGAGGGGCTACGATGAGGAATTCAGCTCTTCATATAGGCGGGGCATCCTATCCTTACTTGAAGGGTCAGGAGGACTGCGTGGGTGGGGTTAATACGGAGGATAACTAAACATACCATATGATCAATAGTCTAAACTCCTAGTATCCCCCTAAGCAGCCCCATAATAATCCCCTGTATAACCCTTGTATAACCCCCTTTAAGAAGTTTAGACTAAAGCTCATATAGGCTAACGGGATTTTTCAATGGGACTTTATCCTACTTACTAAATCCCCCTGACCCTTGCAACTATTCCCAACCGACCGAATACAGCACAGATAATCAGGGCTGTCCGATTTTCAGGTATCAGCACGAGATGTTCCAAATATCCGCTTCACAGCTTTGACACACTCCTGAAAAAAGGCCCTATAATCCGTGTATAATCCCTGTATATATCCCTAACCTACCCCGTGTTTTGAGAGCCTGCCCACAAGAAGATCAAGGCAGAAAAGCGCACCACGACTAGGCTCTAGCTTGTGCACTGTTTTGGAGCAATTTGGGTGCTTCCCAAACACAGTGATGCATAATCCAAGGGAAAAGAATTTGGAAACTGAAATTATATGGGGTTTATAGGGATGGGGCGTCGCTTTTCCTGTAAGAAGGATGGCAACTGTTTGGGGAAAGGCTACGGAGATGCCATTTTTGGAAACCCCATTTCTGGATTTCCTACAAGCGCTGGTTGCAGCCTTCGGCAAGGTGGGCATCGGCGCCGGCGCCTCTGGGAATAGAGCATGTCAAAGCAAGGAAACCATCAAGATCCTTGTAGGCCTTGGAGTTTGGGTACCCCTTGGGACCCAGGGAGGTATGTGGATGATATCTGGGGTACCCTGTAAGGATGAGATAGTGGTTTGTTGAGGAGATTCAGGGTTTAGGGTTTAGGGTCTTTCATGTTGGGGTCGGAAATGTTGAGCCATGGTTTTGTACATGTTGAGAAACTCATGCCCATACAGGATATGCCTAGGGTTGGTTGGTATAGGCTGAAAATCCTGGGGTGCTTGTCTTAATTTGCCTGTGGTCTGCTATGAACCCTACATGGCCGACCAGTGAAGGACCTATAGTTAAGAGCCGGAAACAAAATAATGAGAGGACTCGCTGTATACACAACAGTCCAGATTATAGGTGCCCCCCAAGCGGGGCCAAATTAAATTCTGGAAGACCTAATACCTATCAATCCACATAGAAGCCCACTTTCCATTCAATTGTCCATTTTCGTGTCCATATGATTCTCCATTGTCGGGGTAACGTTCAAGACCCCTGCAACCCCTGCCCTCGAAACCCTAAGCCCTGAACCCTATATCTTAATATCCCTGATCCCAAAACTCTCTTCCCTGGACCCTATAATCATTAGAATCGCTAAAGCCCATTCTTGGGGCAAGTTTGAATACCCCTGCACTCTAAATCCTAATCCCTGAGCCTACAATCGCTGAAGCCGATTTCTGGTCAAAACCTCCATGCAGCCTTCGGCAGAGTGGGCATCGGTGCCGCTGCCTCTGGACAGGACATCTCAACCCCAGGATACTTACAGGGTTTAGGGTTTAGGGTTCTGAATTTAAGGTTTAGGGTTTAGGCCTTGAGGCTTAGGGTTTAACAGGGAGTCCAGATATAGCTTGAGCTCATTAGGAGATGCTAGGAAGCTAAAAAGCAAGGTCATAGGAGTCTTGCTGCGTACCTTGCGGGTTTGGAACCTCAACCTCACGAGTTGACAGCATACTTCGAAAGGGCACGCATCATGACAAGTTGAACTAGCTCCAAGCCCAGAAGGGTCCATGTAGGCGCATGGTATATACTGAGGGCCCCCAAAGGGGTTGCCACATACCTACTTTAGGGACCAAGTATGTACTATAGCTACATGGACCCTTTGGGAAAGGTAGCTTTATATAAGCCTAAAGCCAGGGTCTTGGGCTCAGGGTGCCTAAAATTCATAAGCCAAACTTGGAGTTTCATGGATAACAGAATGAAAGGCATCCCGACAGCGGCAAAGGCAACACTGTTGACACTGCGTTTGGGGTTTAGGATTTAGGGTTTCCCTCTAAGGCGGTTGTAAGGATATACATAGCTTATAAATGTATGTATAGATATATATATATAAATATATGGGGCGCACAGGCCAAGATTAGGCGTGTAGGGTTTAGGCAGGGGTGTTGCCTCCCCAATGTAACATGGATCCCCACACAGCCCCCCAATTGAAGGGCAGCAACATGCATTGCACTTTTTTGATGGTTGCATTGCATAAGTGGCGCTGAAAGCATATGGGGATTGCAAGGGATTAGGGGATCGCAACGGGATTGAGGGCAGAATTTTGGAGAACTCCCCGTAGGGTGACATCGGGATAGCCGGGGAAACGTACAGATGTATGCAGACAGCTTGAAAAACAATCCTCAACATGACGACGACTGTTGGCTTCCTGGTTGCGGCACCATAGTACGCCAAAGTCCTTACCCTTGAACACATACTGCAACCTGAGCACTAAACTCAATGCAGCAGTATGGACAGTTCGCGCTCTTTAGGCCCCCTTTAAGTTGAACTTAAGTGACTTCAGGCAGCCAGAAACAATACGCGTATACCATATATACATATATATATATAGATAGAAACATACCTTGGACCGAACAAGAGCCCCATAATGTCTACGAATGAATGGATTTCCGAGAGCCTGCAGGCTCTACGACAGCAGGCACGGCATAGGATGGTGGTGGACCAAAGACCTATACCGTAGAACAAGCCCTTCACTACCGTAGTAAAGGCATTTTAGTTAGCTCATGCGCCCAAATTAGCACCCTATACATTCATATGATAGTTACCGGGTCCTTTTCATGGGCTAAAACGCGCTGATTATACTACAAGACTGCGAACTGTGGAAAGTCTCGGCTCTGTAGCCTCTCAAACACCAACAACTAAGACAAAAGCAGGGCCCCTGCGCCCAATCCTTCTGGCCCTAAACCTTTGGCTTACTAAGAATAATGGAATGGATCCTTCTTGTAGCCCATAGTTCGCATATGATGGTCCTCATCAGCCTTTCCACCACTCCTGACCGGACCTCGACCCCAAAGAAGAGCCTGAATTCCAGCCCAGTTTTCGCTCCCGTTTAGCCCTAAATAGGGGGACCCTATATAGACCCCAAAAATACTCTAAACCTCATTATAGGGAACCCCCCGAAAAAAGAGCCCTAATTTTGGGAAACCACCGCCCATTGAAGCCGATGCCTTGACAGAGGGAGGTGCCACAGCCTGGCTCAGAGGAAGCACATGTTCCCTTTGGTTTGGGGTTTGGGTTTAGGGTTCAGGATTTTCCAAAATAAGGGGTCCCTATTTGAGGGTTCCATTAAATCAGTATGGATTATAGTATTTTTTGTATACTGTGGTCGCCCTGTTTTTTTGGATTTCCAGTAGAATGGATTAATTATGGGGCTTAGAGCAAGTGATGGTATCGGGAAAAGAAAATGTGAGCTACAATGTTACTTAGGGTTTCGGCATCAGGGTTGTAGGTAGAACATGGGGGACTGGAAGAAGATAATTAAGGCCAAACTAAACCTTGACTTGAGCTTTGGGGTGGTAAGGAAGGAATGTGGAACTGGAAAATGAAAGCGATAATATGAGGCTT
Source organism: Symbiodinium pilosum (assembly GCA_905231905.1). Classification (NCBI taxonomy): domain Eukaryota; class Dinophyceae; order Suessiales; family Symbiodiniaceae; genus Symbiodinium; species Symbiodinium pilosum. The sequence continues at coordinate 20,909 of CAJNIZ010045281.1, read as the reverse complement.
CGGACATAGAGTCTGCAACGGGACATAAGGACCCTTGTATGAATGCCCATGAAAACTCCTATAAGGATTCGTTACCCATTTCTACAAGGCACCAGGCAGTCTCGCATGGCCATCTGCAAGGAGTTCGCAAGAAGAGTGGGGCTCAGAGATGATGCTTTGGTGACTCGACCTGGACCCCAAAAGTAGGTAAACTAACAGCCCAAAACCCCTAAAAAAACAGCCCAAAAGGCTATTATGCTACAATTTTTTGGGTTTTAGGTAATGGTTTTGGCAGCTGTAGCGTTGAACCTAATGTGATCATGCTCCTTTTCTATCATAGTAGAAGCAGTAGCCTAAACCCTAAACCCTAAACCCTAAATGGGGACTGGGGGATTCCTGAATATGTGGAGAAAATGAGCTGACATAGGCTCCAACGGCCTGCTTGCCGTTTAGGCTTTCAAGAATCAAGCCGTTGCTGGACGTACAAGTAGAATATTTTGGGGTCTATATTGGGGTCCCCCTATTTAGGGAAACTACCATTTGCATGTTGACGGTTATACTCCTTTGTGCGCGCTTGTAATTGCTTTTTGCGCGGCGACGTGGCAGCTTTGCCTGCCTTCGTGAGCGTTATGCAGTGGTGCCCCTAAATCCTGCACGACTGCACGCCTAAGATTTCAGGAATACCCATCCACAACAAGGAAAACCCCACATCTGAAATCAACTCGGCAGTGAGCCCCATACGCATTGGTTAATGAATATACTCTACATGATACCTGCATCCCTAATTTGACTTAGGCTGTATTCCTTAATTAAAGGGTATTGGGCTCCCTGAGTACTGCAACCCTGCCCCGCGCAGCAAGTCTCCTCCGTCTGCCGCAGCTCTCCACCACGTCTGGCCTGTAGCAAGACGAGTCAGTCTAACAGTGATACCCTAGGGTTTAGGGTTTAGGGCTCCATGTCTATAAATAATGCCTACATTGGGTCCCAAAGTCTATAAATGTGACCTACATTGGGCTATTTGGAGCCTTAGGGATAGTAACAGTCAGTTTTAACATAATAGCAACGCTGCTAGTAAGCAATCATCATAATGACAAAAAGGCACCTGAATCCTAAACCCTAAACCCTATGAAGCCTAAACCCTGAACCCTAAACCTAAACCTTTAGCCCTAGATTTCCTCAGGGAGTAAAAGCAGCGACCGTAACATGCCAAAATGCGGTCGGGGGGCGGGGGGGGAGCGAGAATCTACGGTCAAGGGCGTGGGGTTTATGGGTTGGAGGCTCAACTTTGCTTTTTTAGGGTATGGATTTCAGCCATTTTTCATTTAGGGTTTATAGGGTTTAGGTTTTAGGTTTTAGGATTCATAGCCTCATGGCCATTCCCCTTCCGTAGTAAGCGGCATCACAAGACTGCAACATTTGTAGTGATGCTCGCTTGTTGAGAGTTTTGGGTTCAACTCTCTTGCTGACCGCCTTACATGTCCCTACAACTCTCTACGAGGACCCCTGTGCTGAGAAACCCCCAACCCTCATAGTTCAAAGCGGGAGTGCCCTGTTGCTGAATAATGCCGGCGACTGTACCGATATTCCCTTCCCCAATAAGTTTACGGCTATGGCATGCAGGCACCCGACAAGCCTTTTGACGCCATGTGAAGCCTGAAGGCTCGAGATTGAGCCATGTACAAACCCAAATCTCATGGTGCCTAACATTTCATGAGCTCTACAACCTGAAACCCATAATTCCAACCTTCTGCCAAACCTTCAACATTCACACCCTTAAATGCATAGCCCCAAATTAGATATAGTCTAAACTCCTAGTATCCCCCTTAACAACCCCTGCAATACTCGCCTATATAACCGCCCTTGAGGAGCTTTTAACCCTCAAAACCCTAAACCTCAACTCTACATAACACCCCTTTAAGGAACCCTAAGGCCTAAACCCTGAACCCTAAACCCTAAACCCTGAAACCTGAACCCTAAACCCGAAACCTTAAACCCTAAACCCTCAAACCTGTAGACCAGAACCCCAAATCACGACCTTTGCCTCCAGCTGCTTCATCTGGTTCTTAGCTTTCTCAAAGAGCTCCTGGAAGCTCCTTCCCAGAATCCAAGCTTGGCATGTGTTTAGGGGTTTAGTGTTTAGGTGTTTAGGGTTTAGGGGTTTAGGATTGAGGGGTTTAGGGGGGTTTAGGGGTTAGAGGCCTAAAGACTGAGTAGAGTCAGGTATACTACTGCAGCTACTAAACGTTTGACAACGGTAAATGTTCCCGAAATTTTGGGCTTCTGCATTACTTAAGAGCAACTTGAAGCATGATGACAGCAAAAGTTCGAATGGCGGACCTGGAACAACAGTGCTCAAAGAGCACAAAACACCAACGTTACTGGCAACCCAGTAGTCTCGGTAAGAATGCTGCTTACAAATTTAGCAGCGCCAGCAATCTCTCCCACAGAGGCTTTGGAAAACCTTACAACCCAAACCCAGAAGGCGCATTTTGCTTCAAGTTCAGGGTTCTCTAGCCGGTCCGTTACAGTTTGTACGCGCGCAAGAAGCTACAAGTCTCCTGGAAAGTCTCTCCAAATGTGAGTCGTCACCTGGACCTGGACTACGTAGTTTCTTGTCGGGTACGTGTTCTGGTTGTTGGGCTACGGGTGTTTAACCCTAAACCCTAAACCCTAAACCTAAAAAAGTTAGTACATTGGAGAGTTTATACTTCCCACTTTCAGAAACTCCCCCCTCCCCCCACCCATCAAGCCTTTGCTTAGGCGGCTCTTCCGGTGGAGCGGCCTTTGGCGCCTTGCTCTACGAACTCTAGGATCCGGCGATTCGGGTCTAGGGTTCAGGGTTCAGGGTTTAGGGTTCAGGGTTTAGGGTTTAGGGTTTAGGGCTTAGGGTTCAGGGTTTAGGGTTTAGAGTTTAGGGTTTAAGGTTTAGAGGTCTACGACTTCCTCTTCTTCCAACCCCATCTGCCCTGTTTGCGCCCGGATACAGCCTGGGTGTGGAGGGTTTAGGATGCGAAGTTTGCTTACTGGGGCCTAGTAGGCAAGAAGGGAAGGTATTATATAGGGATTATATGCCCCTATTCCCTACTAAGTTTTGGCTTACAACTTACGTCTAGGGATTTGGCTTTCAATGTTTCGGCCTGCCACGGAGCCGAATACCCCTCAGTTGAAAAACACCTCACACTGTACCCGGGTAGGGCTTGAGGAAAATGTCTTGATCAAAGGCTGGTTCGTGGTTTAGAATCTTAGAATTCAGGTTTAGGGGTTTAGGGTTTAGGGTTAGAATTCAGTCATACAGGCGCGTAGATAATGACCAATACTATTTCGAGGTCTATTCCAGGTATCCTGTACGATAACTATGCATAAGGAATGTGAACCGCTAATCCTGGCCTCTATCCTACAGTAGTTTGGTAGCCACCCACTTCGAAGTAGGGTCTTAGGAATTCCAGAGATATGGTAAGTAGCGAATCATGAGTTGTTTTTGCGTCCCGAGTTCTTTACAGCCTTGAACTTTTTAGGATACCCAAATCAGAATTGTATATGTAGACAATTTAGGGTTTAGGATGCCCAAATCAGAATAGCATATGTAGACAATGAATGAGAACTTGAGAGATCCTTCTCATGGGCCTCTTCGGGGTCTGGTGGGAAGTTATGTGAGTTTGAACCCATGAGGGCCTGAGCTTGCCAACAATGGACCTTGGGTTTAGGATTCCACAATACCTACCCGGACCTACCCTCCCACCTGCGAAGAGCTTAATCCTCCGGGTGGGGGAATTAACAATTATGCCAAAGGCCCGGCCAGCTTACTCGCTTGCTACACTCAACAAGTCAACAAATGTTCAAGGTGACCGTAAACACTATAAACCCTAATGGCTCCTTTCATCTTCAGATTGCAACCTACAGAAAACCTTGGCACAGTTGTTGAAAGCTTCCAAGCTAGGATCTCCAAGGGTCCGTACCATGCTAGACCTTAGGTGGACCCCCCACCCAGTAAGAGTGACTATAAGGGATAATAAAGATTAATTAGGGCCCTCTTATATTCCTATTAAACTACTATTACAGGGGCGGTGGGTCCACCTAAGCTAGGCTTTTTCGGCATGCAAAAAAAAACCTCGATGCGCCAACCTTGAATCAAACCCTGACCCCTATAGGCCCTAAACCTCGAACAATCTAAACCCAAACAACCCAAACCCGAAGCCCTAAACGCCTGCAGCCCTGAAACCTAAAACACTCAAACTCTTAACCCCTTAGCTAACCCTAAACTCAGACCCAACCCCTAAACTCTAAACCCCTGAAAGAATCCCCCATTCCTAAGCACGAAGCCCGGTCCCTAAGCTCCCTAAGCTCTAAACCTGAAGCCGATGAACCTGAACTGAAACGGTTGTTTGCCAAATATGCCCAACCTAAATCCCAACAGTACGTAGAATACTAGCCTTTTGGGCTGTTTTTAATAGTTTTGGGCTATTATTTTACCTACTCTTGCAAGGGAAGGCCGATAATTCATACCTGGACCCCCAAGGTATGTAAAATAATTGCCTTTATGGCTGTTATTATGGGTTTAGGGCTGTTATTCTTACATAAATCTTGGGTGTCTAGGTAAGCTTGGTACGTCAAATCTGGCCTCCGATGTGCTGGCAGGGCCAAAAGCAGTGAAGGGCTTGGCCGGGGCAGAAACCTGCTTCGCCTGAGAAGTAGGCTGTATACCTGGACCCCTAAAGTATATAGAATTATAACCTTTTTGGCTGTTTTTAGGGGTTCGGGGCGATTATCTTACATACTTTTGGGGTTTAGGTAAGGCTCATGATAATTTGTTATGGCATGCCTGAATCCCAGAACTATGTAGAACTATGGCCTTTCGTGCTGCTTTTAGGGGGCATTATTCTAGATACTTTTGGGGTCTAGGTAGTGCTCAAGTTGAGAATTCCTTAGCGGGTTAAGGGGAGCATGCTCCTGCACGCCTCGTACGTAATATGGTAGTTTCCCTAAATAGAGGGACCCCAATATAGACCCTAAACTACTAGAACCCTTATTCTAGGGACCCCTGAAACAAGTACCCCATATACTGGGTTGGAGCCGGCAAGCTCCCATCTATGCAGGCCCCTTGTCCACTAGTTTGGGTGGGAGCATGGGATTGAGGTCTAGACCCTCAACCCCAAACCGTAATAGCCTAAATTTGTGTTTCCATGCTTCTTTTCCATTACCCCATAGAACCCCTTTATTACCAATTATACCCCTCAACGCCATACTCTACACCCTAAACGCTTAGCGTTTAAGAGTCAGCGTCCGGGACATGCGCAGCCTCTCCGGCTGCTAAGATTTAGCTTTCAGGGCTATGTTCTTATAGGTCGTGCTCTCTGTACCTCATAAAGCAAATAAAATGATAGCGTCAAACCCTCCTAAGATGCCACCAAACATGCCACGAATCTACATACTTTAGGGGTAGTGTCATGAGTTTTTTGATGCATCAAAAAGTTCAAAGAGCCCACAAGCTATGAAGCTACACACTTTGGGGGTACGGGCCAAGATAATGGAGGCATGATCCTGCCGTGGCCTTGAAGGGGTGCTCCGTAAACACTAAACCCTTAAACCTAAACCCCCAAACTCTTAACTTCTAAACCCTTAAGCCCTAAACCCTGCGTTGCTCCCTGAGCTATAAGCCCTACCTGCTTACAGCTACGAACCTCAAACGGACCCCTATAAATCATGAGGGCGCTATGGGACGACCAAGACCATATCAGGGGTATTTGCGGTGATGAGAATAAGGTCTCTTTTAGAGATCCCTCCCAAAAGTTTTTGAAATTCTTAGCTCAAAAGCCCTGGAGCTTCCACTGCGCAAGCCCTGGGATACACAACCCTGAGCCAGGCATCTGAAATCCCTAGACTGGGTTGCTGTTAAGGAACGTAGTTTAAGTTACTGTAATGGGGAAACCTTATCAATTAATATTTATACCCATTATGGTAACTCAATTTAAGTTTCTTCACAGCAACCCAGTAGATGGGAACATTTCTCAACAATCCTAATATTATTCCTGCGGGGATCCTCAACTACCCTACATAATCCATATGTATCCCCAATGGATCTTGCATTGAGTGGTGCCCTGCTTTTCGCCCTAAAACCCTAACACCCTAACCCTAAACCCTAAACCCTAAGCCCTAAGCCCTAAACCCTAAACCTTAACCCTATAAACCGTAACCCTTAAACCCTAAACCCTAAACCCCAAACCCTAAACCTTAAACCCCAAACCCCAAACCCTAAACCCCAAACCCTAAACCCTTCGAGAAAAAGAGGCCTTTCTGGACAGCGCTTGGAGGAAA
>CAJNIZ010045280.1:10958-37060 GCA_905231905.1 Symbiodinium pilosum | reverse complement strand
ACCCTTAAATCCTAAACCCAAAGCCCTAAACCCTAAGCCTGAATCCTATACCGTATGCACAGACGCTTCTGCAGCTGCTCGGCGCCTCGTGGTTCCACATCTCCAAAGCGTGTTTCAGTCTCAGACGTTCAAGGGTGTTCAGTATTCCTGGTTAAAAGTTTAAAGGGTGGAATGTTCAGGGTTCAGGTTTGAGGGCTAAGGTAGGTTTGAGGGCTAAGGGTTTAGGTTTGAGGGTTCAGGGTTTAGATTTGTGGGTTCAGAACTGAGGTTTGAGGGTTCAGGGTTTAGATTTGAGGGTTTAGGGTTTTGGTTTGAGGGTTTAAGGTTTAGGTTGGAGGGTAAATGGATTAGGGTTTAGGGAGCCCAGTTTTGTTAAAAGGTTCGGCTGTGATTTGGTTTAGCTTGCTTTCATGCTAGCGCTAACACAAACCCTCCACCTTAAACCCCTAAACCCAAAACTCTAGAGGACCCCACACCCAAAACGCATGAGCCAAACCCTTTCTTTAACAAAAGCAGCCATGAGCATAGCCTGAAAAACAACCCTCCGCCAAGGGGATTGGGGAAGAATTGAGCATTTAATGGAATGAACATGGAAACTGCAGTGGAAACTGGGCTTATATAGGGGGTTCGTAGACGCAATTGTCTGCATGGTTGTTCTAGGTGCCTTGTATAAAGCTGGTATATGATATAGTTCCCCCTCAAAAAGAAGATAGAGTATGGCTTTGGGTATATTATAATAAGATCCGTATATACCTCATATTCTATCTACTTAAGGGGACCAAAGCATTTAATGCACCTCAAAAGGCCTCTATGTTGTATCAGCTGTCTAGAAGGCACTTTAGTTTCCGTTCCCTAAACCCTTAACCCTATAGAAGGCACTTCAGCTTCAGTTCCCTAAGTCCTAAACCCTAAAGAAGGCACTTTAGTTTCAGTTCGCGCGTGGCTTGAATTTAAGTCCTAGCTCGCTGGAGCCAGGATCCCTTGGGGGGTGTCTGTGGTTTAGGGTTGGGGGGATAAGGGTTTGGGGATTTAGGCTGTGGGGTTTAGGGTTTAGGATTTGATGATTAGGATTTAGGGATAAGGGTTTGGGGATTTAGGATTTTGGGATTTAGGGTTTAGAATTCAGGAATTAGGGTTTAGGGATGTAGGGGTTAGGGTTTGCAAGTGAGAGGGAATGCAGCACCTAGTTTTCTGAATCAGGCTAAGTTGGTAGATCCTTTACCTTGAAAGCCCTTGGATCCGGGCTTAAGCTTCAGCAGGCTAGGCCGATGAGACCCCAACCCTGTCGACCTTAATTCTAGGCTCAGACTTCAGCCAAACCTAAGGCTAGACTCCTTAGAGGGGGTTTTACGAGATTCATTTTATAGGGAGTATTCTAGGGGTCATTAAGGGGGATGCTAGGAATTTAGACTATAGCTCATATGGGGATTAAATTCCCCTCTTCCCTACTAACAACCAGTAAGCTGAAGTAGAAGGAAATTCCCGGTATGGCTTTCACTATGCTGTGCTAAGGTCCTTCGGTGTCCCAGTATACACCGACGTCTCAGCTGTCTCATGACGAATTCGTGGAGGTCCGGATGAATGGCAAAGACATGTTCACAGAGCAGTCATGATAGTAGTGATAGTAATAATATAAGAGCTGCGTCAGCTGTATCATGCAGGTATTCATGTTTGAAGAGGCCTCATGAGAGTTTTGGCTTGGGTACGGCCCCTCATATTGTACCTGTAGTGCAAGTGTACACACATACCCTAAATCAGGCTTCTTTTCATTACTGTCATAGGGCGGGGGGCAGAAGCCACGTTCTAGCACAAGAATGAGAATTTAATGAAACCCTAAACCCTAATCCCTATTTCCTAAACCCTAAACCCAAATCTAATCCCTAAATCCTAAACACTCTTTCGCGCTTCAGGTATTAGGGCAGCCCTGAAAGCGCCATCAGCCCTAAAGTGTAAAGCCCCCCAAAACAAAGCCCGTGCCCATCCTGAAGCTTTGGACCCTCAAAATTCTATAGCCTTTGCCCAACATCGTAGCCCTAAATCTTCGGTGCCAAAATATAATCTATAACTTACCCTGGCCATCATTTTCAGAAAGCCCATGGGCGTGTCTGACTTCTTCCTGTCCCAAGACAACCCGAAAGCCTAACCCTCAGACTTGGGGGCTTAGGGTTTAGGGTTTAGGGTTTGGGGTTTAGGGTTTAGAGTTTGAGGTTAAGGGTTTAGGATTCAGGGTTTAGGGTTTGGAGTCATTCCCCCTCACAGCATTTGCAAGAACTCCCATTACTTTTTATGGTATCTCTTCCAGTCGGGGGGAGGACTCCATTCGAAACTTGAGCCTTTAGCATTAAAGGCGAATCCCCTAGCCTGAACCCTAACCTCAAATCCCTCTACCCTTCTCCCATCCGCAACCCTAAGCGCTAAACCAAAAACCCTAAACGCTAAGCCCTAAACCCCAAATCCTAAACCCCAACCCTACCCGCCTAAACCCTCATCCCTAAATAGTAGTTTCCAATTTCTCTTCCATTATCCCTATATATCCCCAAAATGTACCCTACAATCCCTGTATAACAACACCCTAAGTATTATGGCCTGACCCCTAGACCCTAAACCCTAAATAGTAGTTTCCATTTTCTTTTTCATTATCCCTATTTAACCCTAACATATACCCTATAATCCCGTTGTAATAATACCCTAAGGCCTGACACCTAAACCCGAAGCCCGAAGCCCTGCGGCCCTGGGAGGTGCTCTTCGCGGTCTTGGCCCCTTTGGATAGCGGTCCACGGGAAGCGGAGGCTCAGGGAGTTCAGGCTTTCGGGATTTAGGCTGTTTTAGGGTTTAGGGTTAAGGGTTAGGGTTTAGGCTGTTTTAGGGTTAAGGGTTAAGGGTTACGGTTTAGGGGTTTCGGGGTTTGGGGCTCAGGGTTTTTGGGCGTTACGGGTCTGGAGCTGACAAAAAGGCTTGGCGCCCTGTAAACGGTTTACAGGTGAGGTTTAAAGCGTAGGGTTTGATGAAGGGATCAAGGGTTAAGGGCCTACGGATTTAGGGATGTAACCCTAAACCCCAAACCCTAAACCCTAGACTTTCAACCCTAAACCCTACTGTTTAGGAACCCTAAACCCTAAACCCTACAAGGTTTGGGGCTTAGGAATATGGGGGGCCAAGAGCTTTATAGCCATGAGGAAGTAGGGCTCAGGGCAGAGGATGCTTCGAGGTTTAGGGTTTCGGGTTTAGGGTTTAGGGTTTAAGGTTTAGGGTTTAGGGTTTAAGGTTTAGGGTTTAGGGTCTAGGGTTTAGGGTTTAGGGTGGGGGACTGCGGTTGAAAGCTTCATGCGCTTGAGGATTTTGCTTCAGCTTCTTCAGCTTCAGGCTTTGGGCTCTGGCCCGGTAGAAACACACCAAAAGGGACACAACGGTTAGGGTTTACACTCCCGGAAACTAACATGGAAACCCAAAAAGGGGCCCTATGAAGACTACAGTCCCTCCAAAAGGGGGCTATATGGGTTTCCATGTTAGTTTGGGGGAGTGTAGGGTTTAGTTCAGTGTCGATAGAAACAGAAGGGAATGCAGAGAGAGAGAGAGAGAGTCAACGAGGCAGCATCTAATAAGCCATTTTTTGCTGCCGTCATAGATAGCTCTAGACCCTACTTCCTGATCCCCAAACCCTCCCAAGCCCTAAACCCTGAATCATAATTTGTTTCCTAGTGTCCGTTTAGCGAGTTGTAGACTGCCGCACACTGATAGCCCGATGGACCTTGCAACATAGTCTACACGTACCAATACAGGGTTTAGGAGTTAGGTCTCGGGGCTAGGCTTTAGGGTATAGGGTTTAGGTTTTGGAATTCAGGGCATAGGGTCTAGGGTTGATGGACAGAAATCGTCCAAGATATATCACACCACCATATTTCAGTGTCTAGTCGTATATGGTCACGCAGGATTTCGCTCCTAAACAGAAAGTTGTTCCCTTCTAGTCCTTCTGTACGTAGAGTAGACTATACCCCCCCCCGGTTCTACTTAAATGGGCTTCTACGTTGCTTTCGGAATCGGAACCGCAGAATCAAAGACCCCCAGCGTATATTTGAACAGTTTGCAATTAGTTGGTGTGCAGGGGGATAGGGCAGCCTGGAGACCGTTCTACTCACAAGCCACCACGATAAGCCCGATACCCTAAACAATTGAGCGCAAGTGCACAACCACCCATTTTTTTTGAGGCCTTTGCGGTTAGGGTTAGGGCTTATAGACTTTAGGGTGAGACTTAGTAACACATACATGTAACCAGTTTGGGTGTGTAATTAGAACCCCAAACCTTACATAAAACCCGAAGTCCCCTAAAACCTAAAGCCTACACCCTAACCCCCAAAATCCCCTTGTTCGAAATGTCAGGTTGTGCGCCCATCTGCAAGAGTTTCGATTCAGAAGTCTCGGGCATGTGCCTTGCTGTAGCCGAAAAGACACAGCCGTTTGAGCTTGGCAGGGGCATACATGAGGTTTTTATCGGGCTTTGGGTTTAGGGGTTAGGATTTTAGATTTTAAGGTTTGTGAGTTTTGGGATGGAGGATCCTTAGCCCCTCAATCCTAAGACCTAAAACTCGATTCGCAACCAAGCCCTAAGCCCCCTACTACGGGGTCGTGGGGGCCTAAGCTGCTTCATAACATGAAAAAGACACACTGTTCCAGATTCCCTTGGCAAGAGGGGTCGGTTTGAACATTGCTTGTAGCTCTTTTTACCCTCAACCCTCAAATAATCCCTATGCAGCCATAAACATTAGTTTTCATTAAGCCCCCAAACCTGCCCTCGATCAGGGTTTCGGCGAACTCCGCATGGCAGGAAACGGGCATGAAAGGATGTTCAATGATGCTCTCTTTGTGAGTCGCCAGTAGAGTGCGGCTCATTTAGGGCACTAGAAGAAGGGACCATAATTTGGACAATCCCCCACATCCTATCCTGTCAATGATCTATAACTTCGTCTTGCTCCTACCAGTTCGGTGGTTGCCTAAGTTCAGGTATTGCTTCATGATCCCTAAACCCTACGGGCTAAGATAAGGACATCTTGGAATCCTGGAATTCTGGTGTTGGAGCTAGTTTTCCTGATTGTTGGCGTGGCTTTCCTTGAAGGAGTTTAGAGTATGGTTCATGTGCAGGCGCGTTTCCTCTGCATTTTGGGCTCAGTCAATCTGCATATGTCGTAGTTTGCTCCTTTCTGCACTTCTACTGGCTGGTTCTTGACTTGCTTGGCGTGGGCTGACGCGCAAGATCAATTGCAAGGCTATGCCGTCTCCTAAGTGGGTAGTTCCCCCCGTATATGCCGTGTCCCTTGTGTGCCTCACACTCGCCCCCCATGTGGGAACCTTATGTAAGCGTACTCGCACTCCAATCGCCTACCTGAAAACTCCTGAGTAATGTGGATACGCACCTCCGTATGTGATCTTTGGATTGCGGGCGCAAGTTGAATTGAAGAGCCAGCCAGTCTTGAAATTCCCCGTCTCGCGATACTGCGAGCAGCTTCTGCGGGTCCTTGCACTGAGCCATGTGCCAGCCCTTGGCAGCCGTGGCTATTTGTTGCTCGTCTCTTTCGACATCTGACAATAGGGGGATGTTATGTAGAGATTCCCTGAAAAGGCGCCTTAGGTTCTGCTTCCTATACCCTGACCAGACGCAGAATGTCAATTTCTACCAGGGTTCCAGGGCACCTAGACTTTAGCGTGTGAAGATTGTGGTTGTTGTTGGGTTGGAGTTGCTTGTGATGAGGATTTAGGGTCTAGGGGTTTAGGCTTGTGAGTTTCGTTGGACGGTTGTCGTGATTCGGCGAGCTCGTGAAGCCATGTTTCTGGCAGGTCTATCCTACACCCGAAACCCTGAACCCCACAACTTTTGTCAGAAAGATCTTGCTTCGGACATCAGATTTATCCTAGTCGTACAGGTGCTTAAGGGAAATTTATGGCTTCTGTGCACTTTTGAGTGTGTCCCTTGCTAATGAACCCCCGCGTTCTGATAGGAACCTCTTCAGACTTCAGGGGCTTTACGATGACTACAGCTTCTGAAGAAAAAGGCCCTTGTTGTACGAACTTTTCTAAGCTGGCAGCTGGACTTTGACTTCTCTACAGAATAGGCTCTCAAAAGAACAAAGTTTCCCTAAACTAACTCAGTCAGCAGCCACTAAGCTGTCAAGTCATGTCCTTAGTGCTTGCGGAACCAATGAATGTATCTTTCTTGCATTGCGTACACATATTCCCCGCCGGCCCACCCTGGTTACCAGCTTCATCGGTAATTCCATATCAAGAAAAGTGTTCGTTTGATGATATGAATGTTTACAATATCAGAAATGTTGGCATTAATCTTGGAATATTACTGGCAATACTAATGAGATGCGTATAATGTTAAATTTTTCTATTCACAACCTCCAGCAATCCAATAATCCAACGATCCAACAATCGCCAAAGACCTAACCGTACAACAATCCAAAAGCCCAATAATCCAACAATCCAAACCTAAGCCAACAATTCAAGAATCTAAGGAGGCAGGTCCTCGGTGGGCCTTCAAGAATAGCAAAGGATACTAACACATGCTTGATACCATTAATCTATCAATCATAAGATTACATCGTTCATACAATTAATAACAATAGCACTAATCATATGAATAGAAAAGATTCATGTTGGAATTGTTAGTATCCATATTGATAATATCAGTATTGATCGTTTTCTCAGTTTTATTCGTATTTTCTGGTATACATCAATCTTATTCGCATTGATAACCATCTCATTCACATCACTCATATTGTCAATAATCACGGTATTAACAATATTAACCATAGTTTTCATGCGCACATAAAGATGATATTGACATGATCATGTTATTGGCAATATTTGTACCTTTAATTCGTAGAATATTGACAATTCAAATGTCAGTGTGAACAAGCAATATGTGTTATTGCTTGTTATTCATATCGTCCATTTCTAAAATCATGAGTTCTTTGGCCACATTCATATGACCAATAATGAAAATGACAAGAGTATTGCTAAGATTACTAGTAGCCCCAAGAATCTTGGGTGTACTAGTAGTCTTAGCGATACTCTTGTCATTTTCATTATTGGTAGTATGAATGTTATGGTTATCAGTTTAATAAAGAGAAAGACTATTTTGAAACCGTTTTTTAGCACTACAAACATTAGTTGTCTGGGTACTACTGCATGTAATTTCTTGTCTGATAAATGCTATTGGCATCATTGTTTTCATGATTAACATTAATGAGACTATTAATATGATGAACATCAACATTATCATTCTTACTATTACGTGTCCTTTCCCAGTCTCCAAGGCCCACTGGAGACCTGACCCCTTGGGTTGCTGGATCATTGGCTTAGGTGTTGATTGTTTGATTGTTGGCTTGTTGGCTTGGGCCGTTGGATTGTTCGTTAATTTTTTTTTGGATTGTTGAGTTGTTGTTCATATCAGTATTATAAACACATTGGCGTTCCGAAAGTTTTGAGCTACGGGGCCTTGTAGCATGTTTACTGGAGTGCAAACATCTTGCGGAGTAGCGGTGTGGCCCCACATCTGTTTTCACTGGCCCTGCTAGCGGAGTAATTACTATGCTGCTTTAAAACTACACTATTATTCAGTCCCAGCGGAGGCCCCAAGGCTCAGTGTTAGGAGTCTACAGGGAGGAGCGGTCGTTCTTGCTGCGCCCAGGTGGACAAATTAGCTGGTTTGAGAGAGTGGGTCGAACTTTTGGAACGGCGCAGTATCACCACTGCATGTTTAACGACAAAGGTGGTAACTCGAGCGGGGTTAGCACATATGCAAGCAAGCACCTAACTGATTGAATACCTTCATCAAGGAGGAACTACATAGGGGTTTCGTTGTTGGGGATTTAGGTTTGTCAGGGCGTGAACCCTAAACCCTAACCCTGAAACCCTAAACCCCAAATCCTCCTTTTCCATGGATCATCCAGACCAGGCTCTAGTGAGAGTCAGAGACCTGCTCAACCATGGCAGGGTTTGGGCTTAGGGTTTATGTCAGGGCGTTTCTTCCAAATGGAATGGAAGTGGTGTTTAGCGTTAAGGTTTTAGAGTTTCAGGTTCAGGGCAAGGTGTTGGTCTCTGTGTCGATCCATCTCTGTTGCTGAGGCATCATCAGTTATTCAGCGGCAACAAGGCCAGCCCAGCAGATCGACTCCTTGTGCCTCGTCGCGCAGTGTGATCCCTACCTTGAAGTTTAGTCTCACGAGCTATAGTCTAATCCCCTTAAAAGGAAGTATATAGGGGGTTATATAGGGTTCTCAAGGGAGGTACTAAGAGTTGAGACTATAGATCATATGCAAATTGCCATCTTTTGTGGGAGGCGTTGTGCCAGGAGTGCTCTTGTGGGAGGAAGGGATTTATGGAAGATAAAGGTTGGATCTTTCCGCTTACAGAAACTGTGCTTAAATGGGTTTATTAAGGGGTATTGTGACTGCCAGTTACTGTAAAAGGTAAAGACCCAAGATAAAGGACGTAACAACTAGTTGATCTGCGCTTCTGGCAGTTCTACTCGGGAGTCTCACAAAGGAGGGGCCTTCCAGATGGGCACGGAAAACAGGATTTTGGAATTGGATACCTAGCAGAGGGTCTCGTCATTTGAACTGTTGAGGGGTGCATCTTTGGTTCGGTTTCAGGTTGCCAGGTTTCAGGGCGTCGTAGGCTAGGACTGTATTCCTTTTGCAGGCTTGCAAGGGCCGAAAGCTTAATCCCTCGACACAAGTAGCTTCTTTGAGCTCCAGCAAGATTTCGGGCTCCTTCTTCAATGAATTTTGGAAGGCTGAAGCAACCTTGTTCAGGGAACGAAGGTCTCAGGAGTACTTCTAGCTGGTCCTCCATTCAGTCTTGTTGCACATGAAAGCATGGCTTCTCAGGGGTCTATCTCTTGAACCCTAAACCGAAAACCTTAAATGCGAAATTAAGCCCAAAACCCTAATCCCTAAAGGCTAAACATCTAAACAACCAAGAACCGTGATCCCTAAGCCCTAAACCCTAAATTCAAGAGCAGGGGAGCTAGGTTTCTGTCAGCCCTAAACTGCCCAGCCAAAGGTTCCGTCATGGCGAGTCAACTCTTGTTGCAGGCATGGTGGTAGGGTTTACCTGGGCCCCCAAACCATGTAGAATCGTGGCCTTTTGGGCTGATTTTAAAGGTGTTGGACCATTCTTTTACCTGCCTTGTTTAGGTAGGGCTTAGGGTTTTGTTTCCTGAAATTTTGAAGCTTGGGCACAGCTTTGAGTGTTGAGATTCCAGATTTAGATTTGAAGTGTTGGAGCAGCAAGGCGTAGTGCCTAGTAAATCCCAAGGGCTGCATGGCGTGTGGGCCCTTATGCATGGGTAGAATTCAAGGCTCCTTGCCTCGCTCTCCTAACGGGTAGGATGTGGGGTAGCCATTGATCCCCTCTCCCCAGAAAAAACCACCCACCCTTCTCACACGAGATTTTTCCGTAAGAGCTATATACCACCGTCATAATATCTGATAGTGGGGGGGGGGGGGCAGGGGGCGCAGTACTGGGGGGAAGGGACCTTGCTAGTCGAAGTGCAAAGCTGCCGATTCAGGCTTGCAGCGCGATACTGCTGCAAGTAATCCCCTTCCCCCAACGCCAAAACATCACATTTTAGATATTCCTTACAGTAGCTATTGTATTATGGTGGACTATTTCTTTGTAGGGGGTGGGTGGGTTTAGTATGAGGGCAAGGGGTGTACGCCGTTAATGGCTCCTTCTTCCACCTTCTCCCACGCAACTTGATCTGCTGCATGCAGTACCTCGGAGGTACATACACTGCGGAAAGACCTTTTCCTGATTGGCAGCTTCTTCCCAAGACCTGTGGTGGTGACGGTGTCATCAACCTTCAGGATTGTGGAAGGGTTTAGGGTTTAGGGTTTAGGGTTGAGGATTTCGGGTCATGGGTGGTTCCTTGCTTTGGCTGTAGTTAGTTCCTGCTGCTATAGCACTAGTGGACTAGACGGAGGACCATCAGGAGCAAATGGAGGCAAAGGTGGTTGAGGATGGAGGGACGGATAGGTAGAGGACAAGGGGCCGAGAAGGGAGAGTAGAAGTGGGAAGTGGAGGAAGGAATGCAGGTAGCAAATCAAAGTCCACGTACACCATGGGTCAGTACAAAGGTGGTGGTGGAGTGGTGCTCCTCCTCCTGATGCTGTCTCTTCTAAGGTGACGATAAAACAACAGCACTGAACAACGGTTGCTGCTACTGTCGTTGCAAACACCGCCACCATGGATACGGTAACTGTCACCACTTGTTATTACTGCCACAACGCCCTTTCAAATGGCTTGAAGAATGTAATCCACTCTGTCAGGAGGGGGTGGTCTACAGGACGGAGGCTGGCAATCACAGCATCCCAGAAAGCTGCCACATGCTCAAGGGAGCCCTGGTCTCCTTTGTGGTCTTAAGTTTCAGCTAGGGTGTGTGTGTTTTGTTGGCATAGCCGTCTAGGTTCAGAGTGTAGATAGGGCTCCAGAAGGTTTCGGGAGTGGGGATTGAGTTTGTCAGGATGCTACCTAAGCTTTGAGCGTAGCAAATCACGCTTGTTCAAATGACGAAGGTAAACTACAAAATACAACAAAAGGCTTTTCTGGATGGTGGGTCTGTTTTGAGCTTCTGAAATGCCCAAAGTAGCTTCAACAATGTTTTGCATGACGTAGTCCATGTCACCAGTGCAAAACCAAGGCCAACTCCAAGCCCTAAACCCCTCAATCGCTCAACTCTTAACTGGGTTGCTGTTAAGGAAATTAAGTTAAGTTACCAGAATGGGTATATATAGTAAATAATAGGGTTTCCCCAATATAGTAACTTAACTTAAGTTCCTTAACAGCAACCCAGTTAAGCCCCTACACCCTACACCCCCGACCCCAGGAGCTCGCGGCACTCGCATCCTCTTGTTCGGAAGCATCTTCTTCACGAGCGCAGAGCCGGTGTCTATCCGCGGACCACTGCAGGCGTCGCGGCCCAAAATTGCAAGGGATACAGGGTTTACCGGGTGTTGGGTGTAGAGTAGCCCCACACCCTCAACCCAAACGCCCCCTGAGCTGGGGATGTGGGAGGTAAGGATTTCAGATTCAAAATTCGGGGTTCCAGACTCAAGGCCGGATTTAGGGACTGGGGCTTCAAGTTGGCAAGGGACAGTTTCCGGCAGAGGCTTCAAATTTGGGAGGCGCAAGGTGGACTCCCACATTTTTGCACCTTCACTCCTATTCTCGTCGCTAATTAGTTGATGAGCATGTTGTAAAAAACTAGACTTTGGATGTCTGCTCAGGTTTGTGTCCGGGTTTGGGGAAACTTAGATACCGCGGGAACTCACGCCTCAAGTTGACGCGCCACCGGGTGTGAGTTTGAGGATCCCAAGGTCCAAGGAAGCCTGGAATGGGAGCAGTTAGAGTACTAGGTACCCCCGTAGTACCTTTTTTCCCTTTTTATTTGATGTCTCCTTATTAGGAAAAGGTTACCCTTATGATTAAGGGGTTGCTGGCCAAACTAGATTAAGTTTTGATGTGACTCTGCACAAGGGATCCCTGTGTGTGAGGGGATGACGTCACAAAACAGGGCCAAAGATTCTACGTTTCTAGGGGTCACAATTACACAAGGGGGAATCGACATTACTAGTGTTCACAACTAGGGACATGTTCTCAGACGCCTTTATGCATCCCACAAGGCTGCACGAAACCCTACAGAACCATACCTCAAATCCTTATACGCATCTCAGGCCAACCCTACGACCTTCTTGGAGAACCTAATTCCTAAACCCCACAGCCTAAGAACTCTAAACCCTACATATCCCTATATGATTCTATACTACCCTATACCCCCCCTTTTTTGGCACCCTGAATTTTCTCAGGTGACCTTGGCGCCGGGCATTCAGAACCTGAGTCTGCCAGCGGTGCGCAGCGCGGGAGACCTTCGAGCCGTGTCTCCCAAGGATGCTGGGCCCACTTGCTTGGAGCTTTATAGAGGGTTTAGAGGGGTTTAGGGAGTAGGCGTTTAGGGTTAAGGCAGTTTAGGGTTTAGGGCTTTGGGTTTCGGGTTTCCTCCAAGGGATCCAGAACATCGAGCCCAGCCAAGAAACGAGACCATTACTACATCGGGACAACAGGGGATCCTGGTGCTGGGCTTTAATCCCTGGACGGGGTTTTAAGTACCCAACATAGGGCAATTTCCATCTATCATTTCAGATATCTTATCAGCTATAGCTACCCACGAACCTCAATCTACGAAGTGGTAAACATCCTTCTAGCGTCTGGAGAGAGTGGTGTAGAGTTTATGGCAAATTTCTTGAGCAGGATCGCATTCATTTTTTTGGGTTCCGCCGGCGCTACGGTCTACATTTGCATTCCTTCCAGCTTCGAGGATATCAGCCCCGGACTAAAATTCTTACTTGGCCTTACAGACATCCCCTATATCAGTGCCTGATTAAGATCTCATCTGAAACTTTGGAGCTAAATTGTGCGTGCACTGCTGAGTAGTATCTTCGTTTTCGGTTTCGGGGGCATGATAGGAAGCCCCATCTGGAGCCGTAGCAAAGAAGCGTGTGAAAGCCTGTATCCAGAGATCCTAGGGATTCGCTTTGGCAGCTTTGATGTAGGAAGTGTTTGCTCTTTTACAGTCTGTTCAGAGTGTCATTCCATAGAGATTCGGATCTTCATCAAGAGTTACCTACCAGAATAACCTCAGTCATGTACCTAGACCCTCCTCCTACCCTCTATTTGGGCCTAAGTACCCACTATTAGGGACCATATATCCCCAACTAAGGGTACAAGGAGGGTCCTGGTAGTTTCCATCCTGTTGAGGACAGCCGCCTGGAGTTCCGAGACATTGCGACTTCAACTTATGGAGCTGCGCTGTCTTCAGAGCGCAACATCCTGCTGGAGGGTGAGGGTAGCATCACTTTCGAGAATCTGCAAAGCTGCTCGGTTAGGCCTTTAGGGTTGCACAGAATACGTCCTTTGTGTATGTGAAAGCATGAGAAAGTTCAGCTTGAACAGAAATGATTTCAGAACACACGTTTATCTAGAACGAAAAAACAGGGTGAACTATCCCTTCTGTGGACGCATCTGACAAGATTCAGAGGATCTTCCATGATATTCTTGTCCTAGCAACGAGACAGGTTCCCTGGGACCGGCAGCAAGCAGCCAGTACTTCGACGTCAATAGCACTGTGGCCAACCTGGAGATCCGAAACTGCTCCGGGAAGTCCGGGCCAGGTGCAATTTTTGCAGGAGGTCAGGTTCATCTGGAGAGCCATGGCACAGTTCTCTTCAAGGCTGGGAACATGCATAGGTACCATCCTGCCTGTTTCCAGATTCAGCAAACCACCAAAGAACAGTAACAATGATGTCTCGCGATTTGGTCCCATCAGTGAAGCAGCGAGCCCAACTTTGGAACTAAACGTCTTGCTTGCAAGGGATGCACCTGCGTCAGCCGTGGTGCTGCCATTGCAACCGTCGGAAAACTGAAGCTGACAGGAAGAGCTGAGCACCTTGGCCCTCTTTACAGTTATGGGCACTTCAGGGGTGTTGTGGGGTTTCAACTGGGCATCGTGGGGTCTTAGCCGAGGCTACTGTAAATTTTCTTGTAAGGGGCTGCCGTGTTGGACGTGGCCTGTTATCCGTTGATGAGTGCCACGTCTGAGGCTTCTGCCGTTAGAGTCATTAGAGCGACGTCTATGGTGACTGTTCCTAGAGTTCTCGGCGTTATCGGCATCGTTCCCATCAGTCTTACCGTTGTAGTGTCGGAGCACGTTGTGCTATCATCTTGCAGGTATGTTTTCGAAGACTGCCGCAGCACCAGCATCGACGTTGGGGCAAGCGGCGGGGCACTTTCCAGCGTTGAAGATGTAGTGATAGAGCTTCATGCGACAGGGTCAGTCTACTTCAAAGACTGTGTGGCAGAAGACTCTGGTGGAGCAATTTACAGCGGGCGCAATATCGAAATCAGCGCCCGCTCCGGCAGCGTTCAGTTTGAGCGCTGTCATGCCGGGAGTGGGAACGGGCATGCAATGATTGCACACAGTGGCGATCTGCATATCAGTGCCCTAACCAGGGTGGTTCTGGCTGGCATGGACAGCAATGTCGGTTCAGCTGTATTTGTGCGGAGTGCCACCTTACCTGTGGGAAGCGGCATCCTTCCCGCCGACGTGTTTGCTTTGGAAAGCCTGTTGGCATCAAAGACCTTGAGCCAGGGCGATGATGAATGTCCGGTCGGCTCTCGGTTCAGCTGGGATGCGAGCGGTGCCCCCATCCCAGGCAGATGCCCTATGTGCGGATCAGGTACTGCATCGCTTGTCACTTCAAGCGTAGTCATTGACAGGAAGATAGCCGCTCCTGAAGTTGGGATGCGGACTCCTTCTCTGTAGAGGAAAGAGTTCTGACATATGAATAATATTTCTTGCCTGCGTAGGCCCAATTCCAACCAGTTTAGTTTCTTCCTTCGCGATACCATCTCGATTTTGGTTCGTTTCGGTATGCCTCTACCCCGAAGCTCAGCCCTGCGTTGGATGATGTTGGGTGCTAAGTGCCCGAAGACCTTGAAGCCGGTCGTCCGACCCCTCAATTTCCATGCCTAACAGCCCAGGGTTGTTCTTGTTCGCCGGAACTCTCCAAACAACATCTTCCGACTCTCGTGGCTAACAGCAAGCCCATCGGAGAGTCAGGAGGCAGATTCCTGAAAAGGGAATTTGGTGTTGGTTCACGCTTTAGGGTTTACGCGGGGGCTTGCTGCCAACTAGAGGGGATAGCTTCTCTTGTTCTAATGCGAATGATTACTCTGAGATCTATTGACGGCAAGCGCAGGATGGTTGCAACGATCCCGAACTCTGCCTGGCACTTGAACGCGGAGCCTGGGTGATTGTTGGTACATTAGTGGAGTTTTGTGAAGTGTTCATTTGCTTGAGGTTGTTCTTAGTAGGGGTACATAGTGTGTGTAGTGTTCGCTCACTTACAACGCATTTTTGGAGTTCTGCGTTCGATGATGCTTCAATTCTGTTCGATTTCGTGCTGCCATACTGAATACATCCTCCACAATAATAAAGATGGGATCAACAACGCGTAGGTGATGATTATTCCCAACAGCGTCATCTTGGTTGCCATCAGACCTGCCCATGCCTATGTATTAGTGTATACATACACCTACGGTACATGCTACGTCTCCAGCAGCAGCACAATGGACGCCGATGCTGAATGGCTGGCTGCCGTCACCGGCCACCACCGCCGCCGCCACCACCACCATCACCACCATCGCAGCAGCACCAGCAGCAGCCACGGTGGCAGCAGCAGCAGCATCATCAGCAGCAACAACTGCAACTTCTCCACGCCGTCTTCTGCTGCGGCTCTCCTCTCTGGCTCCTGCTCCCTGCTTCTCCTCCGCACTTCCTCCACGTCCTCATACTACTTGTGCTGCTGGTCCGTTTAATAGTACTGGTCTAAAGATCGAGGCCCTGCCCATACCTTCATGAACCGGAGATTGTTTTCAAATATCGTGACGTTACATCGTTGTCCTCAGAGCCTCAGAGTTTTTGTGGGGGCGTGGTGGCAGACAGATGCGAACCCATGCGAACCCAGTTGTGCGCAGGCACATGCCTGCGTCATAACATGTACATTCATGCATATTAGCATGGTTCAGCATGCGCACGCAGTCTTTGCAGATCCTTCTCGAAGTTCATGATTCATACGGGTCATGTATGTTCATGCGATGTAGTAGCATTTTCTCACCTCCATATTCCTGCACCAGACATCCCACACGCTCTGAGCTGGTGCAATACATCGACATAGGGAATGCGAATAAAGATTCACACCGTGGGCTTCACACACCTCGATTGTCCAGCCGCACAGGCGGAACACGTGCTTGGGAGCAACAGGTTCTGAAGTGCACATTACGCCTGTCTGCACTGCGACGTAAACTTACTCTCCAGTGGTTAGGGCCATGCATTAATGCTGGCAGCAGTAGGCATGATTTCCAGAGCTCCGAACTTCAGGAAAGTGGGACCGCGTTTGGGACGTCTTCCCCATGATCTTGGGGCAGCACCGACGTCTATCCTTTGTATTCGACAAAGGGATGCTCAGGACGAGGGCTAGGTGCAAACGTGTCTGAGACAGAACTTCCTCAGCAGACACCTTCAACCTTTCAGCTCTTCTGCACAGTGGTCACGGTCATAGTGGCAGCGAAAGCGTCAGGAAGCAAGCGAGTTCAGGCCAAACCCCATAGTTGAGATTCTGGCAACAACGCTTGAGAAACTGGTCTCATGGGGAGTGTAGCGGGCTTTGCCCTTTGGGTCCCTACATGAGCTATAGTCCGAACTCCTCCAAGGGAGTTATTTGGAGGGATGTTATAGGAGAGTACTATAGGGGTTGAGACTATAGCTCATATGTAGGTGATCCATTTTTTAGCGGAAGGACCTCCGACGGCTGGCTTTTGGTGGTACCTTACAATTCTTACATGCCAGAGATTTGAAAGCCAACAGCAGAATTTCCCTTGTTTCGCAGTATCAGAATTGCACCCGTGTGGTTTTCGACTAGTTTTCCTGTTGCTTGCTGGAGAAGTAAGGATACGCCGCTTGCCCTCATCCACTCAACGGAAACTGTTTCCTGGAGCAAATCGAATGAGACGGGGATGTTCGTTGAGGACCAGAGTGGCAGCATCAGCCCTGTCAAGGCACCCGGCCTCGTTTTTGGCGTGGATCATGATGTGACCTACACATTTCAGCCGCACAATCCATACTTGGCTTGCCTTCCTTGCCAAGACATGGCCCGGGTGAACGCCGACAAAATCCAGTGTGAGGGTGGCACCTCAGTAAGATCCCTCCCAGGTTACATGGTCCTCCATGCAGCAGGATGGATGTGTTCCAATTTTCTCTGGGCATTCAGAATTCTTCGAGTGTACAAACCCCGTTGCATTTTGTAGTAAACACCGCATGGGATGGAACTGAGTTCCTTTGATGGCTCAGACACCCACCAAAACAGGAGCGCCAGAGCTGAATGTACACCAGTGTCCCAACCGAGCCGCGTGCCCCGGCAGTAATTTCAGCCTTACGGCAGACGGCTTGTTGAGCCCTCGCACCCGGCTGTGCGCGGAAGGCTATCGCCCCAGCCCAGGCTGTGTGCGCTGCGCACCGAAGTGCCTGGGTCACACTGGGAAACCCTTTTTGTTGCAGGAAGCTTTATGAGGTGTGCAGCTGAAGCAAATCAAACAATAATCAACACATGTGCACATTTTGATTAGGGTTCGCTAAGCAGGCGATGTTACGAAGGGATTAGGGCTCAGAATCGTACTCGTGGCATCGCATGGGCAGACTTCTTTGAAGGCATGGCCGTCCTCAGCTGGACCCTTTCACCTGCCGTCCTTGCGGGAGCTTCTCCCTGGCGCAGCAAGTAGGCAGGTACAACCGGTTTAGGGTGTAGGGTTTAGGGTATTTTGAAAGGCCTGCAGCCTCTCCCGAAATTGTACGCGATGTTGCTGTTGGTTAGATAGTTTTACAGGATGTGCCATGGGGTACGGTATGTTTGTTCTCCTGCTTGTTGTGGTTCAGTTTTACTACTTCTTGTTTTTTGGGTGTAACTGGTTTTTGGGAGAGACAGAAAGAAGAAAGAACAATAAGACTAGAAAGAGCGAAAGCAGCAGAGAAAGAGCATAAAGGAGAAAGAAAGGAAGATAGGAGTAAGGAGCGCAGCTTAGGCACCTCGCATAGACATGGGTCACCGAAGGCCGCCTAGCCTCCTTTATGGCGCAGGCAGATCAAGCAAATCATGTTTGACCACCTCGCGTAGACGCGGCCACAAACACCTATGTGGCGCAGCCGTCATCCAATCGTTCTGTTTGCAAATGGAGGTAACCGCCTATCGTCCCATCATCGTCCCATCACAATGTTGGCAAAAGCTTGCTTGTAACAGCGTTTTTCAAAGGGCTTGCCCCAGCAGCAGGTAATCCAATCGTTGCATTTGCAAATCGGAACTAGGCTCAAACATTCTGGGAAGCCATGTAAGAGCACCTCAACAGAGTATCGTCCCAGCATCGTCTCATAGCCATATTAGCAAGAGTTTGCTAGTACGTGTGCTTTTCACGAGGCACGCCCGAGCAGCACATCATCCAGTCCTTGCGCTTGCACATGGGGATGCTGTGTTCCCCCGAAACCCCCAAAAGCCTAAAACCCTACAACCCTTTTCATGCAAGCCGCGTAAGAACACCTGATGCCCACCTACCTGACCTTACCTTGACGGCGCAGACGGACCCATGCAGTATATTTGGCCCCCTCCCAGACGACACGACGGAGCTTAGTAGGGCTTACCTGGACTCTCCTATGTAGTGCCTTTTGGGGTTTGGTATGGTTTTTTGGTTAGGACTCTTCTTAGGACTACCAAATGGTATTACATTCGAGAGTCTAGGTAGTCAGGGGTTGAGGGATCTAGGGTTCAGGGAGGGTAGCGGAAGAGGCACCGAGAGTAAACCCCAGCTGCAAAGAGAATAGCACGGAAAGCTCCGGGTAACGGTTAACCGTCGGTTGGAATTTTGGCTTTTAGACTTTGCATCTAGGATTTTGGAGTTTTGGATCTTCGGTTGGGCCAGAAGAGCCTCCAAACAGCAAAATCCAAAAAAGAGGAAAAGCACGAAGATTGGGAAAACAATCTGGATCTTGTTTCAAGTGTTTTCGTTTTGGGGGAGTCCTGGGCAGGCTGGACAGTCCTCTCAAGCAGTGCATTCTATACCGTGGCGCTGCTGTCTGCGAAGCCGTGTACAGACACACAACAGATCTTCAAGGTGTTCCTGGCATTTGTGACCATTTCCTGCCGGAGTCTCGCAGCATTTCTCAATACGCAACAGTACCAGCGCCTCAAAGAGGATTTGTATGTGTCTGCTAACGCAATTTACCGGGTCCTTTTTGCCGTGGATTTGGTCACGACAATTGAGCCAGGGTCCAGTATGGATTCGTATGACTGCTGGGGGCTGGTGGAGGGCCCCGTAGACGTGCTTTGGAGTTTGTTTCTGGCCTGGGCGATTCCTTTTGTATTGCTGGTGGTGTCTTGGTGTTGGTCTGGGGTCCAGGGTGGGCTGAAGGCGCTGGTGGTCTGGGGCAACTTGTTTGTGCCTGTATTCGCAGGAGCAGCGACTAAACTGATTGCTTGCTTCTCCACGCAAGAGGGGCAGGGTCGGGTGCTCATGTACGATGCCGCACTCGGCACGCCCTGCGCTTCATCCATGGCCGAGCTGGCACGTCTGTCCCGCTTCTGGCTGGCTCTTGGGACAGGAGTTATATTGTTTCTGCTGGGGCCCGTGCTATGGCTTTGGCTGGCAGCACGAGACCCTGAGAAAGACGAGACGGTCGCGTTCCTTGTGGTGGGTTACAGACCAACGCTTCGTTGGTGGGAGGTTATAGTCCTTGTCAGGAAAACTGCCATCTTCGTCGTGGCGGCTATGTTCCCCATGTCATGGGCTCCTGGAGCACATGTAATATATTTGTTAGGCATCACGATCGTTGCCCAGCTCCTGCATGTCACCATCCAACCCTACGCCAATGATTTCCTCAACCGACTGGAGGCACAGACTCTGGGGATTTCCTCAGCGTGCCTGGTCTTGGTCATCTCCTTGCTGGTGGAGTGGCCATTCAGGCTGGTGGGTTCTGCTTGAGCATCTTTTGCCATGCCAGACAGAGAACCGTGCCCCTTAAACGCGATCCTTGCTCAGCGCGTTGTGCAAGAGCCCTGAGTTCCGCAAAGCCACCAAGTTAGGCCTCAGCGAATCTGAAATCTACACCCCCAAACGACCTTCGAGCTAGGCCGTATGCAATCTACGTTGCTAGCAGTGCGCTCCTCGCTGTGCTCACGGCTGGGGCCTACATCTACTTCCTGCTGGTGTATCTTCGTGCGGTGCTCACGAAGCAGCCGTTGGCCGACGAAGTCAAGCAAGCTGAGGAGGAGCATGGCTACGGGGAAGCTTAGCCGACCCACAAGAATGTGCGATTTTCTGCATGTGCTATGTTATCAAAATTCTTTTTAGAGCCTACTGTCTGTAGTGATGCTGGTGCTTTCTGGTAGGTGGTCCCACATGTTTGATGCTTCTTTGCTTGCCACAGCCGAGACCGCAACCGCTTGCGAGAGGGGCTGAGACAATGCTGAATCTGGTGTCTGGTGCTCCTGATCTCTGACGCATTCGAGACTGACCCTCTTGGCCCGGAAAGAAGACGGGCGCAGAACTTATGGCCCTTGAAGCTTAAAAGGTCTAGAAGATGCGACTCAACACTTTTGGCTGATGATGTGCTGAGACTGCTTCGACCTTAGCGGAAGACGCTGCAATCCTAGACCTCAAAGTGCCTCAAAGCCAAACACCAATAATGCTCCTGAAGTAATAAAGATAGTCTGAAATCTGCATGTCCCATGATGAGTCCTGCAGTCGGAACCTTTGTTTATCCCTTTTGTTTCGCCGCTAATGAGCTTAGACTACAGCTCAGATGGAGAATGGATACATCATGGGTTCCCTCACCAGTCGGTTGGATGAAATGCCCCAAGAGAAACCACATTTCCAGTCTATTTCAGAATTGGGAAATTCAAAGTCCCTCTTGTGGGGCCCCCTAGAATGAGGATTATCATGTCTTGGGATACCTCCTAATTATTGGAAGCCACGTGGCTCTGGTAAACTCGATCTAGCACACTGTAGTAGCCACTTAGCAAAACGGTTACGGGTGTTGGGTTTAGGGTCTGAGGTTTAGCGCAGGCGACGATAAAGGCTTAACACTGGAGGCCTACTATAGTAGTACTTGCTTCTAATGTCATGTATTGCCCTTACTGAATACTATATATGTTGGGTACTCACTATAATATCTATTGCTAAACCCTAAACCAAAGAACCCTACTGTAGTCACTAAACCCCAAACCCTAGATGTCAAGCAAAGAGCATGATTCTCGCAGCAACAGCAACGGCTGCAGCCATAGCCGTAGCAGGTAGCAGTGCCAGTGATGGCTACTACCAGTAGCAGTAGCAGTAGCAGTAGCAGTAGCAGCAATGCGAGAGGTCAGTAAATCCTCCTCCTGCTTCTTCTACGGTTCCCACTCTTACCCACATGTCTACAGCTACGAGTACGTAATTAAAATATTCGCTCCGAAGCCATGAAAAGAGCTAAAAGATATTTTTTTCTACATGCTTTAGTGGTTCCCTCAGGACGTTACGTACACTTTGCAGTAGTTTCAAGCAGCAGCAGCAGCAAAACAGGTGCCACTTGGAGACCCTAGTATTAAATGAGGATAGAGCTTCAGAAGGATGACACGACACATGGGGTCACAATGAAGGAGTCTGCGAGGATAGTTTGGAGAACAAGTAAGCTTCCCAGCCAAAGCATCCTGCAACACTTGGGAGTTGTCCTGTGGAACCCCATACTCCTCTAAACCCTAAGCCGTAAACCCTAAATCGCCTAAATCCTAAAACCTAAGCTCTAGACCCTAAATCCTAAACCCGAAACCTTAAACCCTAAACCCCGCATTCGTAATCCCCACATATCCTCGGGGCCCGTTGACTACCCGTATTTCAGAGCCCCTTGCTTGGAATGGTGCAATGCGCCTGTCTGGCCGTACTTGTGGCGTTTCCTGGCCCTCAACAGTGTGCCACTTCCACTGGGTGAAGGTAGAACCTACATAATTTCTAGTTCTTAATCTCAATGAGTTGTAGAGTATTCATTGTAATTTACCTAGTGACATTCGCCCCCATAGTATCTTGACTAAGTCCGTGCATTCATACGCGGCTCCATAGCACATGCATTGACTCAGGGTTTTACAGAGTTGAAGCTTTCTTCGGAGTGGCAATATGATGACAGAAAAGTGTTTGTAGTCTGTAGGTTTATATTTGGGGGACGATGTTTGATATTAGGGGGAGGCGATTAAACCCCAAACTTGAAACCCTAAACCCCAAGCCCTAAACCCAGAGCGCCACACCTCAAACCCTAGATTCTCAACTCTAAGCCCTACACTCCAAATCCTAAACCCTAAATTCGGGATTCCATACGGATTTATGGGGTAGTGCATAGGCATGATTTAGGGATCTGTAAAAAATAGATAGATCGATAGGTATACATAAGGCTTGTATGGGGAGTTTAAAAGGATGTTACAGGGATTCTCATCCCATCATAAGCGACATCTCCACATCTCATATACTTTGAGAAATGGGTTCGTTGGGTCCTACCCTGATCCATTAACAGTCAACAATAGGGGTCACATTGCGAAGGGTTTCGGGTTTCGGGTTTCGGGTTTAGGGTAAGGGCTCTATATACATTAGTTATACGTATTATTCCAACTGTGAATGAGTGGGAGCCGTACGCAATGGCCTCAAGGGCTCCTGGGACCCTGGCCACAATGAGCATACAAATGCACTCCATACACGTAGCCAATTCCCATGCGCATCTTAAACCCTTGCCTGGACCCTCAAAGTATGTAGCATAATGGCCTTTTGGGCTGTTTTTAAGGGTCTTGGGCCATTATTTCACCTACTTTTTGGGGTCCAGGTAGTCTCTAAACCTGCAGGAATCTTCAGAACCCCCCAGCTCATCGGTTGTTAGAAGGGAATGACAGAAACCCTGGAGGGTTTAGGGTTTAGGGTTTAGGATTTTGGTGTTCGATACGAGCTGCTATAAGGATCAATTTCTCTACTGCCTACCTTCGGCCCTAAGCCTTAAACCTTGAACCTTAAATGAGCCATCACTTAAATTCCTAAAAGGGGTTATAGTATCTAAGGGATTGTATAGGAGACTACTATATGGGGTTATTAAGGGGGATAGTAGGAGTTTGGCTCCGGGTGCGCCAAGTGCCCCATAATTCGCCGGGCACATACCCATAATTCCGTCTGGAAGTTGGTCCACGGCGCATATTTGGCCGTGGGTTTTCAAGCACTTTCGCTCTTCCGTCTGCGTACGCCGCAAGATCGTGTTCTGCGAGAGCATACGCTGATTAGAGCATCCATGCCCAAACCATAATTCCGTTCGTGCTCCAAGAGCATACGCTGACCAGAGCATCCATGCCCAAACCATAATTCCGTTCGTGTTCCAAGAGCATACGGTGACCAGACTATCCATGCCCAAACCATAATGGTTCCTCAGGCCTGCCGCAACATGTCTTTTTGCCTCCCCTGTACAGGGATGCACGATTTGAGCTATAGGCTATAGTCCAAACTCGTGCGGGGTTCGCCAAGTGCCCAGAATCAGGGTCTTCGCATGGGTTCGGAGTGAGGCTTTGGCCATATTCTAAACAGATCCTCTTATACCCAAGCAAGTAATGTCTATCCCCAACTGCCATCAAACACGAGAGCTCGCTAAGGTTTTTGAGGTTCCGAAAGAAGACACTTTTTTTGGGGGGGGAAAATCTTCGTCACGACATTCCAGCTCCAAAGCCCTGCAAGAAGCCCAAATACTGCGTCTGCTATGCAAATTCAGCTTCTCTCCACGTATCATCCTCAATTTGGCTGGCAGGTGCAGTATTTTCTGACCCTCTACTCAGACCAGTCTCTTAACTCTTTTCGGCATGAGTCAGAATTCTTGTACGGAAATGAGGGTTTTCCTATTGCAAAAACCACGATTTGCCTTATTGACACGCATCAGTCACCGTGCGCGTCGGGGCCCGGAGTCCGGCCAAGATGTTAAAGTGGCCGCTTAAAAAATCCAGATGGTTTTCGCGAAAAAATTCCTCATCACAGGACCGCAAACGCATGCTTTAAGAGGCCGAAATGTTGCGCCTGCCAATGATTTTAACCCTCGGCCGATATGATAAACCCATGCCAAGACCCTGATTCCGACTTGGCGAACCCAGCGCGAGTTTAGACTATGGCTTAAATAGTAGCTGCCATCTCTTCTCCATTCTACTAACCGCCAATAAGTCATATGAGCTACTGGCAGTATCAGGTTTTACCATGGGGCCATTAGGCATGGACATAGAGTATAGTCCCCAGTGTATTTCCTAATAAGGCCCCATGTCCCTTCATTATGTTATGTGGGAAATACTAACCGTACTAACCCCGATGATGCCATCTACAATCCCAGTGTTCATGTCATATCCGGTGTCTTTGCCATGTGGTTCTTCATTCTTGGGGGGTAATATTCTGATTTAACCTTTACATATCCCTGTACGACCCCCCTTGCATGTTGTCATATGACCCTACATAAGCGTATACCCCCGACTAACCCCTACATATCCTAAACCCAATAGCCCCCATTAGTCTCTACCTATCCTAAACCCTATAACACCCATTAGTCTCTACATATCCTAAACCCTATAACCCTTATTGATCGCTACACATCCTAAACCTATAACCCCTGGTAAGCCCTACATTTCCTACATCTTAAGCTCTTCACCCTAAACCGTGCAACCCTTTAAGTCAGTCATCCCAATTCTAGACTCTGAACCCATAAGCCCTAAAGCCCAAACCCGAAGCCCTAAACCCCTGAACCCTACACCCTAAACCCCTCGCCCCTAATCCCCTAATCCCCTAAAACCTTAAAACGCAAAACCCCAAAACCCTTACGCCCCTTAAACCCTAAACCCCTAAGCCCCTAAAACCCTAAACCCCTAAGCACTAAAATCCTAAAACCCAGAACCCTAAACCCTATATAACCCCAATGTACTACAGTAGTTTCCATTTTCTTTTCCATTATCCCAATATGAACCCAATATACGCCTTCACCCTTAGGCGTAACCCTAAACCCTATAAACCTATAAACCCTGAAACCCTAAACCTTAAACCCTAAACCCCTAAAACCCTTAAACCCCTAAAACCCTTAAACCCTTAAACCCTAAACCCTATACCCCTTAACCCTTAGGGTGAAACAAAGGTTGCTGGCTGGGATTCACCCCGCCTTGCATGCCCTCCTGGCCAAGAGGCTTTTTAGGGTTTTGGTGGTTTGGGGGTTTTGGGACTTAGGGGTTTGGGGGTTTTTAGGGTTTAGGGCTTAGGAGTTTAAGTGTTTTGGGTTAAGCAGTTTAGGGCCTTTGGGTGTAAGCTGCTTGGGGTTAAGGCAGTGAAGGGGTCACGGGTTGGAGGGTTGAGGGCTTGTGGGTGTAGGGTAAGAGGCTTGTTAAGGGTTTAAAGGTTTCGGGTTGTTGGGGGTTTAGGGTCTAGAGTTTCGGCTTCAGTGCTTTAGGGCTTAGGGTTTAGGCTTTGGAGCTAGGTCTAGGGCATGTAGGGTTCAGAGCTGCAGATTTGTAAACGGGTCCAGGGATTGGTTCACGGTTTAGGGCCTCGTGTCTTACTGAGGCTTTGTCCGCGAAAGCGTGCCATGTTATGCAAACAAAATGTATGTCTAACCTACACGTCCGATGAAGTCCAGAAACCCTGAACCTAAACCCTAAACTGCCTGCTCATACATTGTCCTATCTAACCATGTCGTCGGCTTCCTGTGTGGCTTGGCTTTAAGGAATTCAAAATGTGTTTCCATGATATGGGTACAATGCTTATGATAGTCACTTAGTTGAAGGTCCTGAGACCCCAAGTCCAACCCCAAGTCGGTCCTAAACCCTAGAAACCTAAGGCCTCGAATCGCCTAAACCGTACACCTAACTTCAGTCATAGGCCCTAGGCCTTAAACTCCAAATCCAAAGCCCTTTACCCCGTAAGCCCGTGGTAATATCCCCTGCATGTTGTAATTGTGTGTAAGTCAGGTTTCCTGTTGCCCCGGGTGCTGTACTCATCACGGGAGCCAGCACAGGTATCTTGGCCAGTCAGGTGGTCTTTGTTTTGGTGTTATGCAGGGTTGAGGGATGAACCAGTCCAGGGGGTAACAGGTGCGCGCGCACACCCTGCATGCTCTTCTCCGGTTCGCAGCACTTCGAGACCCACCTGTATTCTTGCGCACGAACGGCAGCTCAAAACCCTGACAGGTTTAGGGTTTAGGGTGTAGGGTTTAGGTTCAAAGTCCAGCGAAGCAATTGGGAGCACGCGCGCTCCTCTAGTAGCTTCTGCCAGAAGGTGGGTGTCTTGGTAGGGGACCCACCAATGGTCGCTATGGTCACTTGCGCAAGGTGAAGCCTCCTAACGCACCTTATACACTGAAGGAGGTTTTCCACAGACAGTGGGTGTGTATATGCTGGTGCATGTATATACATATGGTAGTTTCCCAA